>OZ032114.1:10830118-10855118 GCA_964026355.1 Pseudorhiza aurosa | reverse complement strand
CGATCATAAACTGAATTTGTTTGAGATAACCGTTGTTTGGCCAGGGTACTTCTTTGATTTACTCCATGCCGCAAGCAGCGCACCAACTTAATAGCACTTAAAATGGTCTAAGGCGAGCAAACATCAGGTTGTATATATTTTGTCAATATTCCAGCATATTTTCGATCAAAATCAAACAAGGCCATGGAGAAAAATGTCAGCAATGAATGAAAATCAAGGCTTTTTGGCTGTGACGGGAGATCGTTGAGCAATTCCAGTAAGTCCTTTCTTCTTAGATTTTAACCGAGATTCATCCCCTATTACTTCTTTATTTTACATTAACATTTAGAATTATAATTCTCCGAGGTTTCCATTTTCTTGAAGTCATTATCTGTACGTCAGTCAGTGAGTCAGTCAGTCAGTCAGTGAGTCAGTCAGTGAGTCAGTGAGTCAGTGAGTCAGTGAGTCAGTGAGTCAGTGAGTCAGTGAGTCAGTCAGTCAGTGAGTCAGTCAGTGAGTCAGTCAGTGAGTCAGTCAGTGAGTCAGTCAGTCAGTCAGTCAGTCAGTCAGTCAGTCAGTCAGTCAGTCAGTCAGTCAGTCAGTCAGTCAGTCAGTCAGTCAGTCAGTCAGTCAGTCAGTCAGTCAGTCAGTCAGTCAGTCAGTCAGTCAGTCAGTCAGTCAGTCAGTCAGTCAGTCAGTCAGTCAGTCAGTCAGTCAGTCAGTCAGTCAGTCAGTCAGTCAGTCAGTCAGTCAGTCAGTCAGTCAGTCAGTCAGTCAGTCAGTCAGTCAGTCAGTCAGTCAGTCAGTCAGTCAGTCAGTCAGTCAGTCAGTCAGTCAGTCAGTCAGTCAGTCAGTCAGTCAGTCAGTCAGTCAGTCAGTCAGTCAGTCAGTCAGTCAGTCAGTCAACACTACAGCACTAATCATCGTCTTTCTGACTCCGTGTTCTCTTTACGTTAAACAAGACCTCGAGGCAAAAATACTCCGTGTGGGTTGAATCAATTAGCAGCTTTTTAGGACCAGTTTCAAGCGCACCTCTACAAACTGATGATACCTAAACATGTCCTCATATCAGTTTCTCGTTATAGACAGTAAAGTTTTTGTTGCTACATAATTTCCACATCTGATAGCCGCAATACATTTCCACTGCATGGTAATATAGAACCGCATAGGGATATCTTTTTAGTGAATTATGTCGAGGAAAGGTCACAGTGGCCTCTACAAGGCCCTAACCGGGGAAGAAAGAAGAAAGCGAAAGGCTACGAGGAGGGAGAGATCAGATCAAGTTTATTGATCATAGATTTGAAAGATGGCAGGTTGTAAGATTCAGGAAAGCAAGAAGAAGGCAAGACGTTCCATAAATTGCATGTTTTGTGATGAATGATGATTTATGGGCTAGAGTTCGTGGGTTTGGTAGTGAAACTTGGAATGGTTTTGAATGAGTCGAGAATCGAGCAAAGTGATTGGAGATTTGGGAGTAATTGCAAATTCATTGAAAAATAGATTAGACTGAATCAGAATCCCATCGGAGATTGAAGCCATGCATAGTACAGCGTTGCAGAAAAGAGCCAAGATCATAAGAAAACTTCAAAGTCTTTGAAGAGGCTACTGGAACTCCAAGAAATTCAACCAATTATTTTTGGTGTGAAATGAATTCAAAATAGCAATGTCATTTTTATCATGGAAATCTTCCATTCGAATCCAATTTAAGCTATAATTATAATCCTTTCTAACATGCAGGTACAGTCAACTCTGTCCAATGCGAATTCGTGTAATTTTAAATTTTGCTGATTGTAACAAACCTTTCAGGTCCCTTGAAAATCTCCTAACAGAAGACGTCAATGATTCAAATCTCATTAGTTCGGACTTTTTGTAACTCGAACATTTTTACGATGCCCCAGAGAGTTCAAATTAGACAGAATTGACAGTATTTTGAAATTGGCTTATCTTGCTTAAGGTTTGCAATATAGAATCAACACAATAGTAAATGACAAAATGAATAATGACAAAATAAAGATGATAATAATTATATGAAGATGATAATAATAATGATAATGGCAACTTCATTTGGAAAATGATTTTTTTCATGCCATTCATCATCTGCATATTTAAATACAAAAACACACTTCTCTTATAACAGGCAGTGTGTAATTTGCTGTTTGTGCTTAACACTAATGACAATTCAAGCGGGAAAAGAAACGAAAAGAAAGAAGGAAATACAATTTTGAATTAAGCGAAAAAATAGTTTAAGGGTCCATCAAAGCAAGGTCTGTCCAGTCCTTGTTCCGTCGGTAAAATATGTATTACGTGCATCGTATAGAAATGTTCATGATTTTTAAAATTAGGCGACTCCTTAAGTTGTATTGAGTGTCGAGGTCGTTCAGCGTAGCAAGTAAAGAATCATAAGACTTGTACAATGATAATAGTGATGGAAATGAGGACAGCGTCATTTTTATACTGGTAAAGCATATCTAGCAGCAAAGTATCTTTAACAATGAATGGCCTAAATCAGACACAGATTACGAGAAAAAATGACAAAATGCATCACGAGAAGTGATTTTCAAGTGTTTCTTTCTCTGGATTATTGAATGCCAACAGCTGAGCTGATGCAGTGGCAATTATTTCGGACTGCACGTCCAAGCAACCGAGTAACCGGCCTATTTTGTGCCATGAATATGAGACTGCTGCAGAATCCATTACTCAAATATGTTATGTACGAAAGCCAAATGCAGGCAATCAAGAAATCTTCGTCCATCAAGTTGTATTGGTTGCTGAATTTATAGAAAATTTGGAAGAAGGAATAAGGAATAGCCAGAACTACTAAACAAACAGTGATTCTTTTAGCGGCCTTTCCGAGTGCCCTGTTTTCTGTAATTGCGCTTCGTAACTGTTTACTTGCATTCAAGTGGAGTATTTTGCATGCATTACTGTAAAGGACAATGGTCACGATGCAGACTAGTATTGCTATGGTGCAAAACATCGCCCTGATGGATGCAAGTATGACGTGGTGTAGCGGCAAAATCAGCACAGAGCTCGCGCCCAGTGCAAAAATGGCAACAGCGATTGCCAGGTAATGGCCTCGTTTCTCAGTGAAAATTAAGGCGTATCTTTCTAAGTACTTCATGTGGAGGTATCGATCCAGTGCTATCAGAGCAATCATTACGAAAGAGAACGTGCTACAGCTGTTTAGAGAAAACTTCGTGAATTTTCTCAGCCAACAATATTGGGCGTATTCCTCGTATGTAGCTAAAGTGGTGAAAACAAGGCTGATAACACCAGCTGCTGCATCTGAAGTACTCATGTAGATTATATACTTCATTGAGATCGTTTTTGTCTGTCCAGTCTTCCGCAATGCACCGATGAGAATTGCATTCCCCGAAACGGCTAGTATCGAAATTACTATATTGTAAGCACGAATGATGTTTACAACAAGTTCTGGTGCATCGTCTCTCAATTTGTTTAAGGAGAAGCACTTCATCTTTCGTAAATCTGCTCTTTTAGCAGCGTGCAAAGTCCGAGAAGAAGTTTACAACACTAATTGACAAGGCTTCGATTTGATTTATCGACCGTTCTCCATTTCACATTTACCTGTTTCTCTACTTCCTCGCCGCTTTCTCATCAATCCAATCTTTCCTGTTGACCTTATGATGAAAAAATCCAAGCGCTTTTTTATTTTGAGAAGTATTCTTTTATTTGCTCAGCTAAACAAGCATTTCCAACCGGTCAAATGCGAAATTGCTTCATCTATCAACAGTTTTAATCGGTCTTAATTCATTTTACAATGCAAACCTTTCAAGCCATCTTTCCTTGTGTCTTGCTACACCTGAAGCCAAATAGAAGCGATCAAGGAGCAACAAAGAGCATTGAGTCACGCAACCAACACCGAGGGGGCAAGGTAACCGGCACAATCGGTGGACCACATGTGGTGAGTATAGAAAGTACCCAATTCCGGGCACGCTGACTAAAGTTCCTTTTCTAGCGATCCTTTCATCCTGTATATGGACATCAAGCTTGGAATCATTTTTTTAGTGAGCTATGTCAGGGAAAGGCCATGGGTAGCCTATGCAAAGTTCCAGCAAAGGAAGAAAGAAGAAAGTGAAAGGCTAAGAGAAGAGAGAGACCAGATCAAGTTTATTTATCTTAGATTTCAAAGATGGCAAGTTTTAAGATGCAAGAAAAGCAAGAGGAAGGCAAGACATTCCATAAACTTCATTTCTCTGGGACGAATGATGATTTGTGAGATAGAGTTTGTGGAGTAGGCAATGAAACTTCTGGTGGTTCTGATATGCCTAAGAGGAACAGGAATAATTTCCCTGATCTCCCAAGAGCGATGCCCGTGAAAGTATTTGTAAAGATGGAAAGATCTCCAACTAAATGACGATGGGAAAGAGGTTGGAGAGAATTGGTGAAGTGAATTGAATGAGACGAATAGCGTTGGACTGGACCTTGGCAAGAAGACAGAGAGTTGATTTTGGAGTTTGGAGTGCCACCCCAGACGTTGGAGCAGTACTCTAATGTGATGGGGGAAAATGATCTTTTCACCATATCTCAAAACTCCGTGGTACAGGGTAACTTCTCTCTAGCGAAGCTTCCAAACGCTTGCTGTTGTTGTGGGATTCAGCATTCCTTCATTTGACTTTGAAGTATTATAACTAACTAAAAAATAGGGTTTATCCCCCTAGTTATTTTTGTGAGGATTTTAAGGTGATAACTTCTTTTTCACTTACGTGGGTGTGAATCGTGGTGCCTTGGTAAGTGGTTATGCATGCAGACTCACAACACAGGGGTAGTCAATTCGATTCCTTTATATCTCACTTTTAAAACGCCATTTGTGAGGAAGGCAACGGGAAACCACTCCATGAACTCCAAATCCCTAGAAAAGACTCAGAGACCTGTCTCTAGTTTCTGCTACACTCGAATTCGAGTATGCAACGCAGTTATATCATGGGTTCGAACCCCGTCGTCGGAAGCACTAACCACAAGCCAGCAGCCAACTCAGCTGTCTATTCTACTGGGGTCGGTAAATGTGTACTCAGTGATAACTCTGAGGATACAAGTGGTAATGTCGCAGGGCCACATCAACTGCGAATACCCATGTACCCAGCCTGCGTCAACAAATAAAAGCGAACAAACAAGGTAAACAAAAGTTCCCTTTGAACTTATTTAATTCTTATTGATTCTAATGGATTTTTTAGTACGTGGAAATTCCATCCCCATTTGTAAAACCCTGATAGCTATTTTTCTAGATAGTTTTTTCCAAACCATTGCCAGGAGTGTATCAATAATATCAACTTGAATGGCTACCATAGCACCTGGCTATGGCTATTATGCAAAGCTTCCAAAAGCGGCTAAATTTGGAAAACAGGATCGCAGATTCTAGAGGGAAGCTCCGTAGACTTCTAAACATTGTAACTTAGGTGAGTAAGAAGCCTGTTCATTGCAAAAAACATACAATATGTGTAACATCTCATCTTTTTCCTTCCCGAATCTCATCTGCCATTCTTTAAAACCTTCTCGTCCTTCCCTTGCTAGGGCTTTGCAATAGGCCACCAGAGTCTCTCCCCAGCATTGTGATGCAAATTTCACATTCTGGCACTGACAAGTTCGTTCAATTGCCACCGTTGCCTCAAGTGCTTTCTTGCTCACATCACTTTTCCTTAGCCCGACATCCTTCGCTACTGTTTCTTACAAATTAAAATACCTGGCTTCTGTGTGGAATTCGCCAATGGGGCTTCTTCAAGTGAGCATCAAATCTGTTTCCCGAATACGGGCCTACCCGTATAAGCCCACTCGTCAATCTAAATCAAAGATAAAAAAGGTCGACAATTTAAACTGTGCTACATTTCAGTATGAGCGTTAGACTTCTGAGTCCCGCTCGTTTTTCTTTTTCTCGCATATTGATTTCTAAGGAACTGAAACATGTAAGTTCGGCTATTCAATGCAGGGAACATTAAAAGAAAAATCTATTCATATTTACTGGATGCATTTAACCCTGTTTGAAATAAATCAAAATAAACAGAAATGAAAAATCGTTTAACTGCACGGACACACAATAAACCAAAAAATTTAGAGAAATATTTACAATAGCTGTTCTCATTCCGTTTTATTTGAAAATGTTTTTATTCCATCAGGATTATTGCAAAAGTTCTTTTAATGAATTTTATAAATTAGCTGATGGATATGTCATACAAAACAAACAATTTGGCAGAAATAGATTGACAAATGGTGTATGTAATAATTAAAAAAGATCGACTTTATTTCAAATTTCATTCAAACATCATGGATTGAAATAAAAACTTGCTTGACTTTCGTCCTCTATATTAATTCTAATTGTATTCCTGCGTACAAAATGACAGAGAAGGAAGAAAAAGCATTTCGCTGAACTGCTGCGTTTATTAGTTTTTAAACAAAATGTTAAAAAATCAATTTCATTCCATTCTTGTTGACATGTAAGGTTTGTCCGTGGATAAATCTGAGCGTAACTGGATCGAATTCAAAGCTTGGCCAATTTAATAAGTTTCTGTTTTATCATCAAACAAACATGTCTTACGATGATTTCTTTGACTGTTTTGTGAAAGTTTAAAGTGGTTAAAGCTTGACAATATGTTCTGAGAAATCATTTCAAACGTTAAAAATGAGGTTTTCAAATCAACACATGGTTGCAAAGAACCCATTTGCTGCAAAAAAGCAATTCATTTTCTTCACAAATACCTTCAATGAATAATTATTGAGCTACCAGTAAAGTCTGTCTTGCTTTCAGTTATTTCGTTGCATGCTGATACCTGTTGGCGCAAATTTTCCTGCTAAATTTACTCCAAGGTATTCATTGATGCAAGTAACACTTCTTTCTTTTAATGAGTTGGCGACTTCTCTTTTATGGTGGCCTATACAAAGCCTCACCAAAGGAAGCAAGAAGAAAGCGAAAGGCTAAGAGGAGACAGAGATCGTATCAAGTTTATCAATCTTAGATTTGGGTAATGGAAATATTTAGGCAACATAAAATTTATCAATACGTTCTGAGAAACTTACTTGTCCCAGCAACTTATCAGTTGTGCAATTGTCTAGTTTAAATTCTCCCTTAGCAAGTATCGATTTTAAATCTATGGTTTTATTACAGCATAGACCGCATTCTTAAAGGCAAGAAACATACACAGTTTTGCTGCAATTTTCCATACGAAACTGCAGTTATATTTTCAAAACTAAAGCAACGTTGGTAGCAATTCTTGTCTATTCAATTCTTGTTATTGAAAGAAATACAAAGATTTAGGTATCATGCTACCGCTGTTTGAAACTGTAACAAAATTATATAATATTTGCCACAAACAGAACGAAATCTCAAGTCTCAAGGCATGATGTTTGTAAATCATTCCAGCTGCCAGAGTCTTTAAATAAAATTTTCAGCTAAGATGAAGGGCTTGGAAATAGCTAAGTTTCTGAATTAGGACTTCATAGCAAAAAATTCACTAAGAAACTTTTTGTTCAGAGATTTTGACAAAAAGTCAAAAAACTCGAGCAGAAATATTTTGCAAAGTTTCTTCTATAAAAATTAACTTGATCTCTGTTTGTGCAAATTTGTATTGAGCCTTTTAGAACTGCAATAGATACCTGCTAAAATTCCAGAGAAATCTATAAACGCTGCTTGGAATATCGGGAAAGTTTTTATAAACGATAAGAATCCAATTTTAGATTGAATCGTTGAATTAGCGTCTGATTCTTCCTACAAAATTACTTAATCATTTCTACTTAAATAGGAAACTACTCTTTCTTGTCTCCAGCAACTTTTCTAGCCTGAATTTGTTCAGCAAGAATTAATTCTATCGTCGTAGCTTTTCATAAGTAAACAAAGAGAAAACGTATATGCAAATCTAAAACTAATGATCTATTTTATCACCAATCTTGTCTGCCTGTTTACAAAGCTGTTCAAATTTTTGCATAAAGAATTGATTACTATAGTACTACTTTGCAATAAAATAATTCTATGCTAATGTCCTTAGCAGATAGATCGTCGTTTGGTTAGAGATCTTTCCATCTTTTATAGATACTTTCACGGGCATTGCTTTCAGGAGATAGGGAGATAATTCCTGTTCCTCTGAGGCGTATTAGAACCACAAGAAGCTCAACTCATTCACATCCTTTCCAAGTTTCACAACCTAATTCACGAATTCTATCCTACAAATCATCAATCACTCATCACAAGAGCATGCAATCTATGGAAAGTCTTGTTTTCTTCTTGATTTCCTGAAACTCACAACATGCCATCTTCTCAAATCTAAGATAAATAAACTTGATCTGATCTCTCTCTCCTCATAGCCATTTGCTTTCTTCTTTCTTCCATTATTGGGCTTTGGATATGCCACCATGGCCTTTCCTCAACATAACTCACGGAAACAGAAAAATAAAAGATAACAGAGAGCAGAGCTACAACCCTCCTTCCGCTTTTTGCTTCCTGGTAACACAAAGAGAAAAGGTTCGAAAGTTGAAGAAAGAACTTTAGATGATATAATATACTGTATTGTAAATGATTGAAAAAGTTAGTATTCAAAAAATCATTCTGGTCTCAAAGCCCAATTTGTTTCAAAAAACTACCAGTAGGCATCTGAAGTTTAGATTTAATCTTTCTTTTTAAGCCTCAGTTTAAAAACATATGCAAGGACCTCAATTGTTTATCGAAATTAGGTTTTTAACGATAAGTATCAAAGGACATTTAACACTTTTACATTGTATATGGATGAGTTTGCTTTTCTTTAAATTTCCTTTACGTTAAATTTCAAACAGGGGCCTTACTGATAACAGCACTTGTAGTACTGACAAGATTGATCCTGTATAAATATTTGAATGATTGTATTATTACTTCTGCTTTGTATCGATCTACCAAACGTAGATAACATCATTTCTATCCATATATGATTTTTTATGAAGTTGCATTGTCAAATTTGCTGCCAATCTCAATTAGGTCTAGAGAACAGACACAAATTTTATTGATAACATAAATCTTATAATTGTTGATTTTCATCCTACTTAAGGATTCGCTTTTTATCATTTAGCTATTGACGATGAGTTTTTTACATAATGTTTTAGAATTGAAATGTTTTCTCAGTGACTTTTCCTTTCTTTGCCAAAAATTTTTTTGTGTGTATCTCGGCCATTTTTAGCTTCTTTATCTGGTTCCTAGTCAGTCCGCACTTTCCATAACGTACTGTATATCGTGACTGGCCGCAGTGCTGAGGAGTGGGGGTCAGAGCGGCTACTGGCCCGGGGGCCCATAGCTATAGGGGCCCATAAATAATAACTAAATTGAAAACAACTAGTTTGCCTTGCTAATAATCTTTCGCACTGACCCGGGGCTCATAAATCATTCTGCGGCCCTAGCTGGCCGCACATAATATTGTATATCTTTCTCTTCACAATTGCCGGCATATTCCAATCAAATATTGTCAAAAAAGTTTAATATTCTTGCATTGTTCTTTTTTTAGTATCTTCATTCTAATGGGATGGTAATTGATTGGCTCCTTTACTCTTTACTAGTTCCATGGAAAAGTGGAAGGAAATAGACGGAGAGGAAGATTAAGCAAAGAATTCACGAATGATGCAACAGAGTGGATGCAACTGGATGGGTTAACAACAATGAGAAGGGCCGAAGACAGAGTTTGGTGGAGAAAGGAGACAATCAGAAGGGTCCACCAACGTTCCCGACTACGGTGAAGAAGAAGAAGAAGAAGATGATGAGGATGAAGATGATGAAGAAGAAGATCATGAGGACGAAGATGATGAAGAAGAAGATCATGAGGACGAAGATGATGAAGAAGAAGATGATGAAGAAGAAGATGATGAAGAAGAAGATGATGAAGAAGATGATGGTCAAGAAGATGATGGTCAAGAAGATGATGAAGAAGAAGATGATGAAGAAGAAGATGATGAACAAGATGATGAACAAGATGATGAAGAAGAAGATGATAAACAATATGATGAAGAAGATGGTGATGAAGTTGGTGGGATCAGATTATCACCCCTTTTGGGACAGGGAAGTTTACGTAGCTCTGGAGCAACAACCACAACGATTGCCTTTGCCATTGTCAGCCCATTTTTCTTTCCTTGCAAAGACCAGGCTGCAAAGAACTCGTGGAAGCCACTTGTCCTCAAGACCTACAGCATGACACTCAAGAAAGCTGGCATCAAAGACTTGCAAGTTAGCGGGAAAAGAGTTCTCATTAGGTTTGCTTATTTTCGACTCTTTCCCGCAAAGGGCGAAGGCTTAATTGTAAAACTTAGCCACGGTGTTTTTTTGAGTTGACAGAAGGTGGGCCTAATTGGCATTGTCTTCTGTTTTTGTTGCAGATCAAATGCGAAGACATAGAATGGATTTTTAATTCAAATCTGCTTGAATCTACAATTTTTTTAAAGTTGAAAATGCGTAGATTCATTTGGTAGCAATAGTTTGTTTGAATCATATCCACCATAAATCTTACACTTCAGCCCCTCAAAGCGTACCTTGATGGGCTCTGGTTGAGAATTATTTTCATATACTTCATGCGAAATAATTTTTTGGCCATTTTCTTGGCCCATTGCTAGATTGCTTGCTGTGAACGTGTTGCCTTCTTGCTTTCCTGCATCTTACAACTTGCCAGCTTTCAAATCTAAGATCAATAAACTGGATCTGATGTCCCTCTCCTCTTAGCCTTACTTCTTTCTTCCTTTTTAGGGCTTTGTATAGGCTACCATGGCCTTTCATCAACCTAACTCATTAAAAAGAAAGCATTGAGTGCCAAAGTGATCTCTCTCTCCTCTTAGCCTTTCGCTTTCTTCTTTCTTCCTTGGTTGAGGCATTGTATAGGCCACCATGGCCTTTCCCCAACATAACTGACTAAAAAAAAGAAAAAAAAGATGCCTTTTTTTAGTAAGATATTTGTTGATACATTGGTGGTGTCTGTAATAACCACCTTGCTAAGTACCCAGTATTTGAATATTCCAGCTTTTTATTAAAGTATTTCTGTAAGTGATTCCCACAGCTGTATATTTATCTTTCTTAATGCAGTCTGCCCATCTCCTCCGCGGGCAACCTTTCCTCCTCATTCCAGCTTGAAACCTCTGTATCCACCTGCCCACATGTCCTCCCTCCTCTCCACATGGCAAAATCACCTGAACCTGTTCTCACGGAGCTTCTTCACCACCCCTTCTACCCCCAATCTTTGTCTGCTCTCCGCGCTCTTGATCCTATCCAGTCTTGTCTTCCCCAGCAAGAACCTCTGCATCCTCGTCTCTGCCAACTCCATTTTCTGTATATTTATTTGTCTGTTTTTGAAAATTTTTAGGGTTGACTTCAATGTTCCACTTAAAAATGGAGTCATTACAAACAATCAGAGGTACGTATTTATGGATGTATGAAAAAAATTTGCATGTTTTCTTTAGTTGAATTGACATAATCAGTCATGTTGAAAACGTTTCCTTTAGCAATACCTTAGTTGAATTATATTGACAGCTTTGAATCATCCTTATATATTTATTTATTTTGATTTGCATATAATATGTTGTAAAAGCTGACTACAGTTGCTAATTTTTTCAATTGATATTTTGTGAAGTATCTACAATATCTCATTATACGCTTGTATTGTTATTATTATAATTATTAATAAATGTTTATGCAAGATGTCTCAGGAAATGAGTATCAGAAGTAACTCTGATGGCACAAGCACTTGACAACTGGTTAAGGCGCAGTGTTTCAAATCATGGGAGGTCTACTCGCATGGGTTTGATTCCCTTTGTTGAAACCACTAACCACAAGCCAACAGTCGACTCAGCTGTCCATCCTTCCGAGGTTGGTAAATGAGTACTCAGAAGTAACTCTGAGGGCAAAAGTACTGGACACACATTGATAACAGCTAATCTAAAGCTGAAGTGTTTCATCCAGTATAAACGTCCGATTAAAAAAAAAGAGGAAAAGAAGCTGAAGTTTTTAGTCCAGTATAAAGATTTTATTTCTAATCATTTTATTTATTGTATTGATTGATCACATCCTTTGCTCCCTTGAAGGATTGTTGCGGCATTACCAAGCATAAAGCACTGCTTAGAATCTGGTGCCAAATGTGTTGTACTAATGAGTCATCTTGGGAGGCCAGACGGACAAGCAAAGCCGGAGTTCTCCTTGGCACCAGTTGCAGAAGAGCTGAAGAAACTTCTAAACAGGTTCATCCTTTGTTTTTGATTCTTTAATCCTTTTTCAAGCTATTTTTGATGATGTAATCTTTATCTTTCAATTACCGTATTTGCGAAGCCGCCGCTTCTATTATTTTCAGTAAGGAAAACAGGCGGCTCATAGTCAAAGGAGGCTTCCATTCAAGGGCAGCTTTTATTGTTTTGGTTGAAATGCCCAGAAAGGTTAAGTAGAAGTTTAAAGATATGATAGTTTAAATCTTTTAGTCAGATAGGTAGCATAACAAACAAAAACTGTATTCGTGTTTTTTATTCTCTGCAAGAACATTTTTTTTAGAGATGTGACTTTCTTGAATGACTGTGTTGGTGCTGATGTTGAAAAAGCATGTGAAAATCCTACTTCTGGTAGGTTTTGTTACGTGTTTTATAATCTTTCACCTTCTATGATTTGCAAGAATTGATAATCAGTCTACAAATGCACAATAAAATGTTGTTTTTTGCTATGCTTCTGATATGCTTCTGATATGGGTAGGAATTGATTCATTGCCAATTTTGCGGTTGGGGGAGAGGTGGGAGGAGAGGTAAGAGGAAAGATGGGAGGATAGGTGGGAGGATAGGTGGAAGAGAGGTAAGAGGAGATGTGGGGGAGATGTGGGGGAGATGTGGGGGAGAGGTAAGAAGAGAGGTGCAAGGATAGGTGGACGGAGAGGTAAGATGAGATGTGGGAGAATAGGTGGGAGGTGAGCCCAATCTTGCTACTACAATTTTTTACAATTCACTAGACAATTAGGTTTATCATAGTCTATTTTGTGCTCATTAGTGCATTTAAGTGTTACATAAGTTTCATTCCTAGTGTGGATGCGTTAATTAGACATTGCTTGGGTCAAACTACAGAATTTTCATTAATTTAACTTATCACGTTTTGCAGGCACTGTAATTTTATTGGAGAATTTACGATTTCATGTGGAAGAGGAAGGTAAAGGAGTAGATGCAAGTGGAAACAAGGTATTTTCATTTATTTGAACATAAGGCATAATAATACAATATTTCTAAATATCTTCAGTCTTTCATTGGTATGATCCTTATGGTACCCAAAGGATGCAATTTACCCAACATGAACTGAAAAAAGCCAGAAATTTTCTGCTGAGAATCAAACTTGTTGCGTCATTGGTAAACAGCTTCCTTTAAATTGCTTTGGTATCATTATTTTGTTTTCAAAATCATTTTGAGACCTTATGGGTGCTTTCTGGCTCTCAAATTTGTCATTTTGAGCCATCATTTTGATTCCCTTGTGGTCTTTTAGGTGAAAGCAAGCAATGAAGACATTGGAAAGTTTAGAGAGTCTCTTTCCAAACTCGGAGATGTTTATGTTAATGATGCTTTTGGTACAGCTCACCGGGCACATAGGTAAGGAAGAGAAGTCTTCTTTTCATAGATCTTTAGTATTCAATGAAACAGGGATGGGTGCCAACCCGTTCACAGAAAATGGCGAGGGAGGAACTTTGACTTTTTAGTATACAAATGGTGCAAACCAACAAACATACAAACACTGTGGAAAAGCATACAAACACAGTATCAAAATTGATTTTTTTAAACCATTCATCAACTGCATATTTAGAATAGAAAAACACACTTCTCTTGTAAGAGGCAGTGTGTAATTGGCTGTTTCTACTTAACACTAATAACAATTCAAATGGAAAAGCGGCAAAAAAAGAGAAGAAAATACAATGTTAGATTAAGCAAAAAAATAGTTCAAAGGTCCATCAAAGCAGTCCTTGTTCTGTTGGCAAAATACGTAGTATGTGACAATAGTTGCAATAGCAAGAGGAATTTCTATACATAGTAGGCCTTATCACTACTGCAGGTACTAATATCCGAAGGAGCCCTGTTTGAACTGGAGATGCATATGATAGTTTTAGCATTCTGTACCCTATTAAGTTTGGAAATGTACCCTCCAGATAAGTGTACCACTTATTAGGTGAAACAGCTTTCTTAAAGTGTTGTCTAACAAGGTTGAAGTATTTCTAAGGGATTTGCAGTGCATAATATTTACGATCAAGGTTCTTCTCAACTCTGAAAAGGGAATTTTTGTTTTAAAACTTATTCCCTATCCAGCTTTCTGTGTTGTAAGTCAAGGAAGATTTGAAGATGCTGAAAACCTATGGTAACAATCAGTGTCCTTGTTCTTCCCTACAATTTGGAAACATCTTGTGATACCAACATCTGGCATTACAGAGGGCTAATTACTCCACTAACCGTGAGTGACAATTAAGCTCAGTGTAGGATGTCGCCGTTCACCATAATGAAATTAATGATTGAAATAACAACAATTTTTTTAACAGGATAAAAACTTCAACAATTTCAAAACTGCTGTTATCAATGTTTTTCCTGTAAAAAGAAATGTGTATGGAAAGGAAAGAAAACAGAAATATATTAGAATTCAAGTCAAAGTCAAAGTTCCTTCCCGCACCATTTTTGGTGAATAGGGTGGCGCCCATCTCGGTTTCATTAGCTTTTGGACCACACAGCTGTGCGAGCACAGTGAATGCTACAGTTGGGGGCTGGCAATCTGGTAGCACTTTGTGTTTCACTCCCATGCTCTTTCCCGAAGTGCTGAATGCTAACCGGGGCAATAGCATGTATAATTTCCCTTTCAAGCCTTTGGTATGAGTCGACTGGGTATCGAACCCCGACCTACCGCGTACAAAGCGAGCATTCTAATACTTGGCCACGGACACGGTGAATTAGATTACCATGTCTAAAAAGCAATTTTATTTTATCAACATTTTAAAATGTTATACATATCGATGTGATCTGCATTCGTGTTGCTACCCTCACACCTATTCAATATATTTCCTGATGTAACTGATTGAGCAGCGAGGACCTTTCAACACAGACAAGAAGTTAGGACTGCTCTGGGGTTGCTCTAACCCAGGGGTGGGCCAACAACCCCCCGCCGGGTGCTTTTTTGTAGCCCGCCAAGAACTTGTATCAAGCAAGAACAACTCTTCCTTTACTGTTGTTTTCTAATCGCTTGATATCTTACAAATAAATGCATTATAAGCATGTAAAGCGTTGCCATGCTGAGAATGGATTATGTTCTCAAAAGATTTAAGCCTATTTTTGATTTCTATTGCGTGACAATCTGGCTGTGAAACAGCCTTGGGAACATACTGTGTAGACCTTAAAAGCTTAATTTGTGACTGCGGCCCTTCTGCTGAAATGTTTCCCCACACCTGCTCTAACCCGTATTCGTTGTGACTTGCAGTTCTATGGTAGGCGTCTGTCTGGAGAAAAGAGCTGCTGGTTTTCTAATGAAGAAAGAACTCGACTATTTCTCGAAAGTCCTAGAGCAACCAGAACGCCCTTTCTTAGCCATACTAGGAGGGTATGTAATCCCTTTTTCCTTAGCTATCAAATTATGTTTAGAAGCGAAAGCGTCGTTTTTTATGTAGCATTAAATGTCGAGTGATCAACTGCCTTATTATTTTCTATAGCCATACCCCCAGCTTGAGTTTTTCCATCCATTACTTTATCTCTCACTATGAATCAGTGCATTATTGCCAACGCGTGAGATTCTGGGCGTCTCAAATAATGATACCTATCTCTGCATCCAATTATAACCAGCAACGAGCTGCTATCTGCACAGAAGGGGGAAGTTCGGACGGTTTTACTGTCGGCAAGAGCGTTCGAAAGGGGTGCATCTTGTCTCCATATGTCGTATAAACCTGTGTAGCGAAAGAATAACGAGAGAAGCAGAGCGGGACAACAGGGAAGAAAGCATCAGAACCGGAGGAGGATTCCTCAGAGTCCCTTATATGGCGAAAATGAGGAGCAAGGAAATTCTCGACAAAGTTCACAACTCAGAACCACTCGAAGCCAAAATGTGTTGACTAAGGTTGCGTTTCTTTGGACACTTCATGCGGAAGGATAGAAGTTTAGAGAAGGACCTAATGGTAGGCACAGCCAGCGGCTCAAAAAGAAGAGGTCACCAGAGGCAACGCTGGATGGACTGCATACTGACGACTGCCGGGATCAGCCTCGCGGAAGCTGTGACCTGGTGCAGAAATCACGACTCGTGGAGGCAGCTCATTCATGGAATCACCAAAAGTCGGAAACAACTTGAAGGCACATAGAGAGATATCGAATTATTCTGGAACAGCAGAGAATGAGGAATCAGATGGAGAACGGTGCAGCCCGGCGTCTAGCCATGGCCCGCCAGCTGGTAGATCTACAACTCTTTCTAAGACGAATCAAGTTGGCTTTTTTTTAATTTCAGTAACATTGAAGTTGTCTTGTTTGATGAGAACCGATCTTTCCAGGGCCAAGGTCGCCGACAAGATCAAACTAATCGAGAATCTCATGGAGAAAGTAAACGAGATGATTATCGTTGGTGGAATGGCATTTACCTTCTTGAAAGTTTTGCACAACATGGAGGTATGCTACGTCTTGCCTTCTTCCTTCTCATCATCCCACCAAGTGTCCTCTTCTGAATCCAAAATCAACAAAATCCATCTTACTCTTAGCTGGGGCTTTGTTTTAGGCCACTGGTGCCGTCCTAACCAAGTTAATGTAGAATAATCATAAGCACCAATACCCAACTAACCTGGGCTGTTTAGGGATCGATTTAAGACACGTGGCCGTATCAGCAGGCCACAAGGGCTACGCGTCTTGGTGGTTTGGAGATCAATTGGGTTTCTAAGGTGTTTGGGGGCGTTTTGGGGGGTGTTTTGTGTTTCATCTGTCATGAACTCTGTCTGGGGGTAAATGGTTCTTTCGGCGAACTCAGTTCGGTATATTTTTGCCAAAAGGACTACTCAAACTCAAACTCAAAATATTTTTCAGCATAAAGTTGATTAATTACAATATACAAATATCAAAATAAAAATTTCAAATTAGGCTGATGGACACATGGAAAGAACTTAGGGTAAGCTATCGAGCCATATGTCCAAAGACTAATTTTCGTATTTTACTTTATCTTGGTTTGCCATAACTTTTCTTTCTGACTCCAGTTAACTGTTACGTTAAATTCTCTGAATTAATTAGTAGCGATTTTGATTTGATTTCGATGTCTCTGCAAATCAATATCATAGGAAGGATTGACCTTGTCGATGAAAAACGGAAAATTTATCGGTTCATTTGACACGTCCGCTTCTTTTTGGCTTATAGATCGGAAAGTCGCTTTTTGATGAAGAAGGCTCAAAAATCGTGGCGGGACTTATGGAGAAGGCCAAATCAAAGGGAGTGACCATCCACCTGCCCGTTGACTTTGTCACTGGCAGCAAATTTGGTGAAGATGCTGAGGTTAAGCCAGCAACAGTAGAATCTGGAATCGACAGTGGATACATGGTAAGGGATGCTCCTGCTTTTTTCACTATACACGCAAGGAGCAAAGAGCTCATCTTAATAAGCAATTTTATGCATTTTTCCTCTCTTTTCTTCTCCGTTCACTTTTAATTGCAAATTGGAAATCGTAAATTTGGGTAACTGTTAACTAGGTAACTGTTTTTGATATTGTAAAATAGGCTTTTTTAATTTTCCTGTTTATTTTTGTAAGAGTCGGATGGATGGATATGCTCTTTATGCAATATTTTGATTATTATTATTTTTCTGTTTTACGCCATGTCTTTTAGGCAGAAAGCTTAGAATACAGAATTGGCATTAAATTGTAACTTTTTAGGTTGATGGAAAAATTTCTCGTTTCTCGTGCCCCGCGTGGTTTCAAGCATTGCTTTGACATTGTTTTGTTTTTTCATCGAGTCTTTCCTTCAAATGTGCTTTGAGGGAGAGTGGTTGCAGAATCGGTTACGAGCCGACAAATATGAGTCGAGATCACTTTTGGCGGTCGATATCCAGGGACACCAACGTGGAGGTTTCTGCATGGTCGCCAGAAGTGACTTTCTTAGCTGTAGCTTTCTTTGCTTTTCACTGGACACACATTGATAACAGCTAATCTTAAGTTGAAGTGTTAAATCAAATGTAAAGATTCGAAAAGCTATTTTTATTACCCTGGTCAAAAAAATGGGGAGGAATGGGCTTAACGCATGGTCGATTCCGTAGAAAATTAAACATGGTACAACTGGGGTATCGTGTTGAGTTGAGCGCCATTCATCTGGATCAGGATATGCAACTTAGTAAAAGTTAGAGACTCAAATAATGGAGTTTAAATTCTGTAGCAGCTTTTTTTCTCATGCCTAACTCATGCATCTTGCTCCCATCGAAATTTCGCAAAGGGACTCGACTGTGGCCCAGTTTCGGTGAAGAAGTTTGTGGAGGTGGTCGAAGGAGCTAAACTCGTCTTCTGGAATGGGTAGGTACTGAGTTGATGAGTTGTTAAAATCGTGTTTGATTAAATCGGATCATTGCTATGGTGGCAGTGCAGTGCTTCTGACCAGAGATATCCATTCCAGTTCATGTAAGCGACTTTGCAAAGTGCTTTGTTCTGTCTTCTCGACAAAGTCCAGTTCACAGCAATCCGTCGCATCAACAATCCGTCTCATCAACAATCCGTCTCATCAACAATCCGTCTCATCAACAATCCCAACATCACCAAATCTCTCCAACCCGTTTCCCATCGTCGTTTAGTTGGAGATCTTTCCATCGTTTAAAGATACTTAAACGGGCATTGCTCTTAAGAGATCAGGGACATTATTCCAGTTCCTCTGAGGCGTGTCAGGACCACCCGAAGCTCAACTCATTCACACCCTATCCAAGTTCATTACTTAATTGATGAACTCTATCCCACAAATCATCATTCATCCCAGGAACGTGCAATTTATGGAACGGCATGCCTTCTTCTTGCTTTCCTGAATCTTACAACCTGCCATCTTTCAACTCTAAGATCAATAAACTTGATCTGATCTGGTCAGAGCCAAGTCATATTGCCCTTGTTATCGTACCACCGTGGAATTTAAAGCATTGGTAAATTTGCTCAATGTTTCTTCATGTTAGACATTGATAGTTCGCTATTTCCTCAGCCCAGTCGGTGTGTTTGAAATGGTGAAATTCGAGAAAGGGACCAAGGATTTAATGGACTCTGTTGCTGCGGCCACGAAGACGGGGGTAACTACAGTTATTGGTGAGTCGAACTTCTTTCTTCTCGATTTGCCAGTCATTTCTATCGAACAGCAATGCGTACTACTGTGCAGAGGCAGTTGTACTCATAGAGTATCGTCAAGGAATGACTTCGCTCGCAGGGCCAGGTGGCACACCCACCAGTGTTTTCCATAAAGGAAATAGGCTTACTTGCAAGTGAATTATTCAAACGTAAGGAAAGCTTGTTTGAAAACTTTGTCCCGTAGCTTTATTTCTACCCGCCAGCATTTTTTGTGCTCCTATCGAAAATCTTATTTTCTTCTATTGCTTCGTCAGTTCGTAGCAATGCTACCACTGGGGTTTTTCTAAATTTTGATTATGCTCCTATATCCTTCATGTTTTACGCACTCCACTCCACCACTTTTGATGCTTTATTTACCGCAGATGCAGACTGGTTAGTGTTACACGGAGGAATCGGTTGATGCGTGCTTGATTGTACATACAAGCATACATAGCCATAGAAACATACACAGCCATACATACATAGCCATAGAAACATACATAGCCATACATACATATGTATATGTATATTTATATACATAATCAAGCACACATCAACCGATTCCTCCGTGTAACACTAACCAGTCAGCACAAGGCGAAACGTCTGAAGTAATCTATCAATAAATTTGCCTTAAAAAGTAGCCTATTTTATATATTCACATTTTATCTGAGGCATAGCCACACACAAATGTTCAACAATTTATAAATTTACATATGTAGTCAGACATACATAGCCATATACATAGCCATGCATACATATACATACCTGTAATTATATTGATGATGTTAATCAAGGTGATAAAGCATATTTGTGTACCTCAGTTTACTTTTCAACGTAAAAATTTTGTTTACTTCGTAGGAGGTGGAGATACGGCAACCGCTTGTAAGAAGTATGGAAAGGTTGATGAAGTCAGCCATGTAAGTACTGGCGGAGGAGCTAGCATTGAGCTGCTTGAAGGTAGGTTTACAGACTCGTTAAAGAGAAATGCATTTATCGTTGTCATCAAGTTTTGATCAGCCTGCGTTCACCCCCTGGGGTTTCTTTGCTATAACGAGCTATAAATCTCTAATGTGAAAGGATGAAGTGATGTTCCGTTTTTTATTGGGGTGCTCCCGCGCATGAGCCGTTTTAAAAAGGGCTCTTTTAGAACCAAGATGGCGATAACAAGTCATGATGCTCTTCCGAATCCTACAACTTGCCCTCTTTAAAATGTAAGATCAATAAACTTGATATATCTCCATCTCCTTCTCCTCTTAGCTTTTCACTTACTTCTTTCTTCCTACGTTCAGGCTTTGAAAAGGCCACCATGTCCTTTCCCCAACATAACTTGCTAAAAATAATTTTTTTTATGTTATATTCCATTGTTGAGGTTGTGTACAGGCCGCCAAGGCTTTGCCTCAACATAACTCACTACGAAAAAATAACCGTTCGCTCAAACAGCACCCAGGACCCGGTGGTGATATGGTGGTTTGTCTGCGTTATGCCGGTTTTCGATACCCGGTTGAGTCATACCAAAGACTTGGAAAATTATACATGCTATTTCCCTGTTTAGCATTCATCACTCTGGGCAAGAGCATGGGAGCGACAGAGTGTTACCAGATGGCCAGCCCCAAATCATATCATTCACAGTGCTTGCACAGCTCTGTGGCTGAAAAAGTAATGAAACGGGGAGGTGTGCCACCTTATTCTCCAAAGCTGATTAGAGAAGGGCTTAAAAGTTTGATCCACCAGAAGTCGCGAATAAAAGCCTGCCGCATCTTCCTTCGCATCGTATGTGCGAAGCTAGGCGATTGAGAAATCCAAAGAATCCCGTTCAAAATTTAGCTTATTAATCAACCCTACTTTTATTTTTGCAGGTCGTGAATTACCAGGTGTCAAATTTCTGTCAGACTCTGTGTAAAACTAGAGACGATTGACTTTTCAAAAGAACATTATGTTTGCCGCTGCCAATGGATAAAGTGTATCTGCTAAAATGCCAACGAATTTGCGCTTAACCCCTTAATTTCGCGAACTCAAATTCACACACGCAACATAACTTATAGCTTGAGACTAAATATTATGATTTTCAGATTGCTTTTTCGTAGGATGCTGTTCATATTTATATGATGAATGAAGTGAAGGAAAATTTAGCGAAATTCTCGTTATTTTCGCCTTGCGTTATTGCTCTCAACGATGTAGCTCCAATACATACATACATACATACATACATACATACATACATACATACATACATACATACATACATACATACATACATATATGCATACATACATACATACATACATACATACATACATACATACATACATACATACATACATACATACATACATACATACATACATACATACATACATACATACATACATACATACATACATACATACATACATACATACATACATAAATTGGCTTAGGCGATGCCCGTAGCCTCAGCACCATCCAATGAGGACCCCCTTAACTGGGTAGCGAGCCGTTGGCTTCGCCTGGTTGGTGGGATTTTCTGGATTTTTTTCTCGAAAGTGGACCGATGAGAGGCCCCGCGCTTGAGTTGAGCGTAATTCCAGCCTGTTCAGGAGAGAGCACAAAGTTTCGGTCTTCCTGGTCGTCGTTCTTTCATTCCGCAGCCGGCTTCGAAAAGTTGTTTGACTTGTCTATCCTCACCCATTCGGCTCACTTGCCCACTGTAGCGGAGCTTTCTTTCTTGCAGCTGGTCAATGAGCCATCCCGGAGGTAGATAGTTGCCAATTCGCCGGTAAGATTCTTCGTTTCTCACCCTGTCTCTCCAGGACACATCAAGCATGCTTCGGATGAAGATAGTTCCAGTACACTTAATTCATATATAATTTTGCAAAATCTCTGTGCACCGGTTTTTCTCTTTTTTCCCAATTTCTGCACAACACTTTCTCGACGATCCTCTTACCATGGCAACCGAAATTCCTAACCTTACCAACCTCATCCCCTCCTCGTTCGTAGTTTCAGCTTTATTTCAAAGGGCTCTAATCAACATAAATGCTTTGCAAGCATTATAATGGCAAATTCGGTTTACTTTTTACAATCTTAAAACGAAAATTTAATCTTTTAAGTTTGGTCAGGTATTAGCCAATTTTCTTAATTTTTCAACCAAGCCAATACCTTGTGCTACGATTTCTCTGGCTTTAAAAGTATAACTGTGAAGCTTCGTGGGTATGGTTTCTTATGAAAAGGATGAACATTTTAAAACAGCACTTTGATAAGACCTTTATATCTATGACTTTTTTATACATATTTGTTTTAAATAGTGGTTCTTATAATACACAACTAACACCAAATTTTTATCTATATTTTGCACTGTTGTAAAAAAATTAGATTTGGCCCAATTAGTACAGGTTACCCACTTAAAACATTAGCTATCATTTTTATTATTAGTGTATGCAAATATAAATGATATCAATTGATTGACCTACAGAAATAAAATAGTACATTTAGAGCGGGGTGGTTCAGCGCGTGGATTCATAAGGGAGACATCGTGAGTTCGAATCCTACACATGCCACAATAGAAAACTCCATTAGCGAGGAAGGCAACGTTAGATAGATATATGGATGGATCGATAGATAGATAGATAGATAGATAGATAGATAGATAGATAGATAGATAGATAGATAGATAGATAGATAGATAGATAGATAGATAGATAGATAGATAGATAGATAGATAGATAGATGGATTGATAGATGGATCGATAGATAGATGGATAGATAGATAGATGGATAGATAGATTGTAAGAATGTTCGAATTACAAAGATTAGTATGGAAGGGATTTGAATGATAGAGGATTTTGTTAGGAGATTTCCAAGGGACCTGAAAAGTTTGTTCGAATTAGCAAAAGTTCGAATAACACAAACTCCAGTTAGACAGAGTATACCGTATTTCCGTTGCGAAGTATGCTGACCTTTGATCTCTCGACCCTACCCAAGTCTAAATCAAGCTATGATAAAGTATCATGACATGGACTGCTACGCTATCCGTCACTTTTAAATTTGGAGAATTTTATATAATCCCAACCGATTCGCGATTTTCAAGGATCATTTTCATGCGGAAAATGAGAAATAATATGCTTCTCAAATTTATACAAATAGCCTTATGTTCCTTAATCATATTTTTTTTATTTCTCACGAAGCTAAAAATTCCCCATTTCTTATATAAATTTCATCATATCTAGAAGTCTTAATTCTATTTGAAATTGTCTGCTAATTTTTAGATTTGACTCGCGAATATCAATTCTACTTCGCGTGCATGTCTTGAAGATTCAACCAATCAGAGCAGGTCGTGCATGCAACTCTTTAACTTAGTTTGCGACGTCTCTGATCGTTTGAAGGAAGTGAGATCATATATATGAAATAGATCTCTACGGATTTCAATCTTAACTGACTCTGAAAGTGAAATTGGTTCGCTTGTAACCAACAGGCAATTTTTTCAGTCGAACCACAAGCCTCTTGGTAAGCTAGAAGAAGCGAATGTAGATTGTAAAAAACAATCGGTTGCATGTGCATGTCGTAGATTCCTTCTAGAATGGTTCGCATTTAATTTCGTCTTAATCTTTTGACCCCAAATCACGATTGATTCTGACTTTGTTTCCTTTTGACGATAAACGATTTGAAACAACACTCGCTCGCGTTTGCAATTAATGGTCAAGTTGGGCGTCAATGGAATGCCGATCTTACCTACCGTTTCTTGCCTAGACAAGGTGTCAGGCTTACTAGATGAAGCATTTGAAAGAGTAACGCCTAAATATATCCGTGCATCTACCAGATATCAAAAGAGCATGTGAAATGACAGGTCGCCATGCCCATCGCTTCTCAATGCAACCACATGCTGTAGAAGCCCAGAGCGTCAAGTTTGCGTCTCCACAAAAATTTGCATCCAGAATCCAGGAATATTTCAAGCATTAATGATCGCAGGATTCTACATCCAATTGCGGAGTATAGTTTCGCCAATGGTTCGAGTCACTTGAGAATTCCTTTATTTATGATGATCGATTTTTGATGGTCGTTTCTTAATAAAATTTCGAAGTAGTTGGATAGCATTTTGGAGCAGCGAACTGTAGCAAGCAATGGGTGGAGATCGGGCTCTACCATTTACCGCCTTCGTTCTGGTTTTCATCGCATATACAAATGGTATGTCTTCTTTCTTTTCAGTCTTTTCGTAATTTGAATGCTCTTTGGTTTAAAGGTCTTGATTAATCTTTACGTTACTGCATAGTGGAACTTTACTAGCATCGGCAACGCACCATATGTGATCGTTTAGAAGTGGAAGCCGATCTGCAGGCTTACGGCTCGGTGAAGATCTCATCTGTGACATTTTCATGCAATCAAAGGCAACAATAAGAGAAAAAGTCCACGAATAATCCTCGTGTATCTCAGTAACTTTTTATCGTCGTCAAACGAAATCATGTGTCTACTGATGAGACAGCCGTTGAATATTATATTTTGAGGATTGGTAAGACCGATAAGTATAAGAGTGGACTGGGGCCCCAGGTGCACTTTCCTCTGAAAATCAATTGCTAGTTCTCTGTGAGCAAGGCTAGAGCTTGTAGATACTGATCACGCCAACCGCCCAAGGTTGTCCCTCCTGGTTGGCATTCGACCGTACAATTCACATCTTTCCGTCCCTTTGAACTACGAGAAGCAGGCAACATTTGTTGCGAGACAAGACTATATTCTGCAGCTCTAGTCGCCAGGCTGATAGGATCTGGCTGCGTGAAACTCAAAGTTTTTAAGAAGCATTTTGAATAGGACACT
>OZ032114.1:10682618-10825118 GCA_964026355.1 Pseudorhiza aurosa | reverse complement strand
GTGGTTAGTGGTTCCAACGAAGAGATTCAAACCTACGCGAGTAAACCTCACAAGATTCGAAACACTGCGCCTTAACCACTCGGCCACACCACCATATTCCTGTCAGCAATAGACAAAGTAGCACTTAGTAACTTAAGATTCGTTTTGATTTAATGCCAATTTGATAAATGTTGGCAAAGCTTTGGAATGATTTGCATCTGAAGACTAGAAACCTCGCCTCAAAGTTTTTTTTAAAGAAGACGAAAATTTATTTTCAAAACAGCATATGAATCCCAACCGAAATCTTGATGTCATGATTTCTCTAGACATTGATTATGTGACATTGTTTGAAATTATTTTTCTCATATAACTTTTAGCTTATGGACCCGCCAATTGGAAACAGCTCTCGCCGAAGTGTGGAGGGCTTCGTCAGTCGCCCGTTGACATTCCCACTGCCTCTGCTTCGATGAAGCCTGTACCAGTCAGCCTAGGTGGCGGTCAGGGTGTGGATCCAACCACGGCACAGTTGTTGATTGTGAAAGGTAAGCTAAAGAACAACGGCAGAGCGATTGGCTTCACCGTGAACGCAGCTGCCACGCCGATAAAGCTGAAATTCAAAAATACATTCACGTTGAAACAGTTTCATTTCCACTTTGGATGTGAGGATCAGATGGGCTCAGAACACTCCCTTGACGGACAGCGCTTTCCTGGAGAGGTAGGTCATTTAAATCGCCTTTATCCACTTGATTGATTGATTAATTGATTGACTGATTGATTGACTGATTGATTGATTGATTGATCGATTGATTGATTGATTGTTTTATTGATTGATTTTTTATTGATTGATTGATTAATTGATTGATTGGTTGATTGACTTCAAATATTTAAGTAGGGTTGCCATTCAGTGTTGGTGTTTTCGATGAAACCGCCACTTAAAAAATTAAAAAATTAGACAAAGTTGATGAAATATAAGATTCAATTATCTAAGGCAGGCTTACAAAACTGGATTAAAATAACAACATACATTAACTCATTTTAGACTGTACTGAAACCATTCAGTATATTCAAGATCTTGGAAATGTAAATGCTGTGAATGGCTAGCACGGGTTACTCCTTTAAAGTCTTAAAAAATATTCAGGCTTGATATTTTTATAACATAGCAGAGTTTTCCTACTTTTTTAAACCCAGTCAAATTCTTATTCCAAAGTTTTCAAAGTTTTGAGACATCTGAAGACACAGTTTTTCATAATAATCTTTGTCTTACCAGAAAGAATTCTAGCACGCACTGTTTTTGCTTATTTGATGCATTCAATGAAAGCAACTTGCCTTGCCAAAAGCTGTAGTGCAACCCATAATACTTATGAAAAAAATCGCAACACAGTGGTTTACAAAATGACCCTTCCAGATAACACGCTTTCAGCTATTCTCTCGCTGACGTTGTTAGACATCAATTCTTCTATTCTGTTATAAAGAATGTGAAAAAGTTTGCAAGTTGATAGTGCCATCGAATTCTGACGCATTTCTTGATTATCACCAAAAATGATTCTTAGTGAAATATACAGTTGTGTTTGATTATAGCAACGGTATCGACCTTTGCGTTGTTAGTAGAATAGATTGTAATTAAGGTGTTTTGTCAGAAGGCCCCTTAAAATCAATTTATGCTGAAGGGCAACCCCTTCTTAAAGGAACTGAATATGAAATATATTAGATATGAAAAAAGTCACAGTATGATTTTATTCTCTTATTTTCTTTCCAGATCCACTTCATATTTACCAATGACAAGTATGGAAGCGTGCAAGAAGCTATGCAAGCATCCGATGGCCTAATTGGTCTAGCATTTTTCATGCAGGTTATCTATACCATCGCACCCTTTCCACGTTTCACTGCCTGCTTCACGAAATCTATCTCACTATTCCTGCATAAACATTGACGAAATTTTTCAGCTGACTTTACTGCATCAATGCTAGCAGGATGGCTCTATGACGAGAAGACTGCTCTTTGTATTTGCATCATTTGAAATGAATAATGAAAAGATGAAGAAATATTTCAAATCATTGTCGTCATAATTAGTTTTTGAATCTTAACGTGCCATAATTCCTTTTCAGTATGACGATGCTGCGGATAACAAAGCTTTAAAAAGAATAAATGATAACATTGATGCATTGAGGCTGCCACGTAAGTACTTCTTCAAAATGATGATTTTTTTTAATGATGATAGTAATAATAATGATAATCACTTCGAAAGGCATGTCTGCTAGGGACTGCAAGGCTCCTTCGTAGAGTACTGAATATATGAACTTCAGGACATGAAATGCCTTAGGAGTATTGTTAACACCAGGCCATTGAAAAGGCAACTAGTGTGAACTGTGACATTTAGTGGATACAAACGATAAAAATAATAATAGTGATGATAATGATAACAACAACAGCCAGTGCATCTGACCGTAACACATCTGTTAAAGTAGGAGGGGAAGCTGTCCAAGTATAAAGATCTGGAAATTGAGATCTCAAGAATATGGGGAATGAAGACGCAAATTGTGCTAGTTGTCATCGGAGCACTAGGAGTAATTAAGAAAGGCAATTGACAAGCAAATCAGCAAAATTATTGGAAATATCAACGTCACCGAACTGCAGAAAGATCGCTCTGCTAGGATCTGCCTATATCCTTAGAAAAGTATTATCTATCAAATAGAAAATGATTGCCCGTTAGAGCCCTGGAACCTGGGTTGGATCCGTCGCTAATGGCGAAGAAAAAAATGAAGCAAAAAAACTTGGAGATAACAATGATGATAATATAAAAATGGCCTCCACGTGCTCTATTCACTCTTGGACTTGGATTGGCCCCTGTGTTCAGACACTCAATAGCTACTCATGCACGATGAAGTATGATATATAATAACAAGGACGTATCTGATTTACTAGCTTAATAGTAGTAGCACGGTTATTGATTGTTATATAGCTCATCAAAGAAAAAGTTATACAGTAACAATAATGTGATTAAAAGAAAGACACCATCTATATAGGGCACAGTGAGGTGCACCGAATCACTAATCGTATGAATCACTATTCATACGAAGCACTATTCAAACGAAACAATAATTATACGAAGCACTAATCATACGAATCACTATTCATATGGATCACTAACCACATGAATCACTAATCGTATGAATCACTATTCATACGAAGCACTAGTCACACGAAACAATAATTATACGAAGCACTAATCATACGAATCACTATTCATATGAATTAGTTATCATACTAATCACTAATCATATGAATCACTAACCATATGAATCATTAATCGTACGAATCACTAATTATACAAAGCAAATGATTTTCATCACTAAGTTATCAAAATACTGGCAGTGCGTTGCAGCAAAAAGAGTGCTTCAAATATAAAATGCAAATTATTCGCTACTCTTGTGTTGCATTTCTTTTTTAGATGGCTCAGTGGATTTTAGCGCAGATGGGATATCACTTGCTAATCTCATTCCAGCCTTAAAAGAGGGCTTAGGAAATCTAAAGATATTTGCCTATCAAGGCTCATTGCCAACACCCCCATGCTTTGAATCTGTGACTTGGTTTGTGCTTAGAAGGCCGGTTAAAGTTAACCCAATCACGGTAAATATTCCTCCATCCTTGTTTTATCCTTGTTATACTAGTGACTAAAAATTGGAGGGCCTAGCCAAGAAAAATTGTGCTAAATGACCGAATTTCTACCGAAACAGTGTATTTCAATATCAGTGTATTTGCTTGAATGTCTAACTACCGTGGATCTAAAAATGCGAATGCAGAATCGCTCATCAAGGGAATTTTGGTGGATGTGGAAGACTCGAATAATTGATGATTTGGGTTTCTCCATCGGATTCATTCACATCAAAAGCTGTCAAGCAGGTTGCTTTCAGAACATCAAATTGGGGCGAATTTCTGTATTGATAGCTGGCTTGTCTCTATCAAGATTTTACATATTTCACGGAAAAAGCTGCGCTGTTGTTGTGAGCTATTTTCAATATCTATATAAAAACTTGCCATAGTCTTTGTTGGCTCATTTTTTAACATTTCGTCCAATATCTCTACAACAATTTTCTCAATGACTTCTTAACTTTATGCTACAAGCTTTCCAACCATAAGTTCGCCGATAGAAGTTGCGTTCCTTTTTTGTGTGAGAGCTTCAAATAATGTTGACAATTTTTAAGTGACCTCATCATTTATCAAAGCTGGTCGAGTACTTGAGTTCGAGCATAGCAGAAACCAGAAAAAGTGCTCAGAGCTATTTCTAGGGAAGTTGATTATATGAGACGGTTTCCCGCTCCAAACATCTGATGAAGAAGTTGTCTAACTCTCTCTTTAAGAAATTTTACAGTCGAATTATTCAACTTTGTTTCCTTCTGCATGCTCGTGTTTCCTGAATTGCGGCATCTATTTGTCTTCAAGTATAGCGAAATCAAATATCGATGATTGTATTTCATATTTCAGTTGGAACACTGGAGAAATGTTCTTCAAGGAGATTTTGGTAGAATGTGTGGCAACTTCCGACCAGCACAACAGCTCAATGGTAGAAAGATAATTTCATTGACGGCCGGAAGTGGCGGTGGTGGTGGTGGTGGTGGTGGCGGTGGCGGTGGTCCAATCATAGTTCAACCAACTGCTGCGGCGTCCTCTGCAACACCAGGTCCAACAGCGACAGTGGTAGCATCAACGAATTCACCTTCAGTGTCTGGTAAGGATTTCTTCTTAATGTCTTTCAAAGAAGCTTTATCTAGTCAGTTCACATAATTGCACTTTGCTTCCAGATTTATTGTGACGCCTTATTAGGCCTATCTCCCAAACTTTATTTGAGATAGCCTGTCGATTAATTGGCCATAGGAAATACCTTTTGATAATACGAAGGATTGAAAATATTGCTTACTGAAAGATTTAACAGCTACCACGTATCAGTCTTGATTATTCTTCTCCGAGATTCTTGAAAGAAAGTTACTTTGCAAGACTCTTCCTCCACAATTTAGAGTGGATAGGGCAGCGCCTGACTCAATGTCGTTAATTTTGGACTACACAGCTTTGCTAGTACTGTCAAGGAAAAAGTTATAAGATATATATGTATGATATGGGGACAGGGCCGTACCAGCCACGGGGGGGGGAGGGGTACCGGATACGTGCCCAGGGACCACATTGGGCTGGGACCACAATTTTCTGGTGGACTTAAAGTGAAAATAAGGTTTAAGATGACGAGTGTTTCTGTCGCATAAGAAACTAAACAAAGATGTAGTCCACAGCCAGTATCACAGTCGATGCGTTAGCACATGGGCGACAAGCCTGGTTGATTATTTTCTTGCTTATTCTTTGCATAGAATCACTTCACCTCATGAACAATACCAGTACGTGTGTACATGGGAAAGGGCCAAAATGCCAGTGATCTCAGGGGCCCCAAAATCGTTAACTCAACCCTGTGTGAAAACTCAGCGGTTGGAGAAGATTCTCTTAGCATAACGGGAGGGAATCTGCTTAGGTGGTCTTCATACGTAGAGAACTTAGCCCCAATCCTGAGGTTTTATTTTAATGCTTTCAGTACATTTTAAGCAATGCATGGAATTTTTTACCTTGGCAGTGTACTTGTAGACCTTTAAATCATCACAAAGTTGTCTTGCAATCTTTCAGCTGCTCCATTGGCCCCCAGTGCAGCTGCAAGAGCCCCCCTATCCTCGTTGGAGAAAGTAGCTGTGGGCCCGGCTCAAGCGGAGAAAGCATTCGCCAAGCATGTTGCTGACACTGGAAAATTGCACGATGAGGTCCATTTGCCAGCAGATGCAAGACAGGAGCTTCACATTGAACCACTCGGTGCCGGCAAAGCAGAGGGTGGAGGGACTTTGAAAGGACAGAATGTTGCAATACCTGTTCAGGCGTCCAACCAGTTTGCTAAAGCACCGTCTGGAAAGGACAGTAGCTTAGTCCCAGAATCCAAAAAGGGCATCGAGACTAGCCAACAACAGACTTTTAAATCGACCAATGAAGGACTGATGAGAAATAATGACGTCAATCAGGTGAAGAAGCCCACAGTGGCACCGGGCATGAAGAGGCAAAACCAAGTTTAATCATATTCTGCTTTAAGACGATCCCGAAGGTGGTAGTTTGGCCATTTGAAGTGAAATAGTATTTGGTACAAGTGCAGATTTTTGCTCCAATTGTATAGACGCTGGCAAATCATCGATTGCTGTTCTTTAGCTAGATTAGATTCGTTTTGGTCATCAATCAACGTTGTAAATACCTGACAGAATTCGTTTGCTGAATTCCTAATTAGACTAGATTAGACATATATCTTTACAAAAAGTGATTTGCAACAGAACTCAAACAAGTTTTCCCGTGAAGGGGATAGATATGATAGCTAGGCCCACTGGTTTATCACAAATGGCATAGCGGGAAAAGTTTCTTCACCGACATAAGACAAAAGTAAAGACCAAATGATATTTTCCCAAATAAGATTTGCAACAGAGTTCATACAAGTATAGAGTGTCTTTCCTTGAATGAATGTAAAGGATAGCTAGGCCCTCTGCGTTATCAACAGTGACAGGATAGGAAAGGTTTCTTCACCGACAGTAGAAGCAAGAAAAGACCATAGGATATTTGCAAGCAAGTGATTTTCAACAGAGTTCATAAGAATATAGAATGTCTTCTCTTTAACGAGATTTAAAAGACAGCTGAGCCCTCTGCTCTCTTGACAGTGGCAATGTGAGAAGAGTGCTTTCACAGACAGGAGAAACGAGTAAAGCAATGCCCTCCTTTAGTCTCTTCTGTTGGTTAACGACAGCGTAACTGTTGCATATATGAGTCTATAAATGTGATATTTTTCTTCTAGTGGCCTTAGTTTCCGAGCACTGTAAGGTGAGTGAACCTAAGGTTCTTATAAACGAAATAGCATTAAAGGGACTGAGTTTCCAGCAGTTCGATCTTAGAAGCAAGATTTCGCAACAGCAACATGGAACAAAGACTTTAACAGTGGATGGAATCTCCTTATGCCGCACCCAGCAATAAACTCTAAAAATGCGAGAATATTTCGTTCCTTCTCATTAGATTATTGTGCTTAAATTTCTATAAATAGAATAATCTATTTCAGCATAGTTATCTGCTTAATTCTTGATCTACCTTGAATTTGGACAAATTTGGTCTTAAACGTGACTGATCGATTCAGCCATATTCGCCATCAATGCAGTACCCAGCAAACACCCCAGCTAAGTAGGTGGAGAAATGGAAGTAAGTGCTTTGCCTCGCTCAGCTCATTCCTTGGGTTTTATTTCAAGAAAGATTTCCGACTCCGATTGAATACCAGATTTTACAGAACCTCCTCCCTCTTCTCGTAAACCTATGTTGGTAGAGAATCGAGGATAGGGAAGAGAAATTGATTAAAGATAAGAAAAATGTTGAGTAAAAATACGAACAAAATAAAGATGATTTTTGAATTTCTTTCTGATTCGTTGCTTGAAACTTAACTGATATAATTCATATTTAATCAAAAGCTTCCTTGCTTATCTTAAATCTGCAAGGTGGCCTTTTGCATTCCAAATTTAGGGATTCGATTTCCAACAACGATACCTTTCGGACCCCCGGAATCACCAAGAGATATTCAGTAGCACCTGCTATCTTTATTTCTCTTGTGCGGATACTTATCATCGGTTCTCAAGACTGTTACAGCCGGGGGTGGTTAATAAGGATAGGCCCACACTGTCCTATGAAATCCTCTCATTGCGTCTCTTTAGCCTGTGATAGCCTGGGTCCAGCTCTAGGTAGGCCATGTTGTGCGACCCAGCCTCAGGTGCTGGTAGATACCATCTTGCTTCATCATTGCTCAAAAAGAAACGAAATGTCGCTCCAAGTAATACTTCAATGAGCGTAGCTTTTACAGCAAAAGGATGCTCAAGACATTTAAAGTCATTCATAACTTACATTTGACTAATAAATTTACTTAATGGACGGCAAACAAACAAACAAGTTGCTTCTACGACAAGCAAAACATTTCAATTCGGTCTTGTGCACTTAGTGAGATGCGGTGGATGGCGAAGTGACTCGAGCACATGTTTACAGCATGTGAAAGTCTTAGGGACTGCAGGGTAGGGGCCGAAATCAACTCCGGAGCCGTTGCTTGAAACTTTGTCATTAACCAAATCATTCTTGATTTCTTTTCTTCTTGTTTCCTTCTTCTGCTCAAAATGAAAAACCCCTTCAATTTCTCTTTTGGGTTCAGGGCCCCTTCTGGCTACCAAAAGCGCAAGGCAAAGAGCCGTGGTCCCCTGGTCTCCCTTAAAACCGCCACTTTCCACAGCCCTGGCACGCTCTTTTATGTGTGTTGACGCTTTCCATCTGTTTGTCAACAGTAAATGAGAATCTCGCGTTAAACTTGGGGTTAAGTGCGGCGCGGAAAGGACCTGGCTACCCCGTCTCACTCCTGCTCGCAATGCCATGGCTCGTGATGAACAAGGTGCTCTCCAACACTCGATTCGAGTGAAGGACTCGATTTTTCTCTGTGTTATGTTGTCGTTTCCTTTCCTTTTCAAGTCTGTTTTTGTCAACAGCACAAGTTGTTGAATGGCACAGTTGTGTTGGCATAAGAACTAAGGCTGTCACGAAGGACACGAAAGGGTTTCATTAAGAAAAGTAGAAAGATATACACGTTTCGAGATCCGTGACAATGGCCGGCATCAGAAAAACTGTTCTTGCTTTTGAAGCAAAGAAGACACAGATGATGATGCCGATGAGGCTGAACGATGATCACCACCGGTGAACCTTCATTGTAAAATGCAGGCAGCTGCGATACCTTACATTAATATTGGTATTTAGTTCAGGTTTCCGCATTTTAAAAGACTGGAAGAATTACTCTCCCGTCGCCACTTTCCCATGCAGATTTATTTCTTATCAAAGCTCATCTTTGCAGACAAGAGTTTGCTCTCATCTCCTTGCAAGAGACTGCAGAATCGAGTTTCATAACTTTTTGTCCTATCTCTGCACCAAAATATCTTAGCTAGTTTCCTATGACAGTTAATTCTCCTTACTTTGCCAAACCTCTCTCCATCTTGAGTGCTTTTTTAAGTTCATTGATCAACATGAATGACTTTCAAGTTACCTGGAGCTTCTGGGGTCCTAATGTTCTTAATGGCAACTGGCCTTAATATTCTGCAGTTTTGCAGGCAAATTATGGTTTAAAGATATGAGAACATAATCGTGGATATTGCTTGACTTTCTCCACCCAAAAAAAACCAAGAACCAAATCTCGATTTTCCATATTTGCAAGCAATATACGTAAGATTTAAAGCATGCATCGAGATGGTTCGTCATTCAAATAATTGCTGAGAGTATACTGTGACCGCTGGGCGGATGGCGGCGAGTGGCTGCTCGTGCACATGGATTTAGTTTTATCAAGTGGTTTAGCCTAAGAACGTCAACATGTCAGTTAAACTACAAAAGCCTGGCGCCGTGTATTTGGACTCAATCATTCAATCGACAAGAAAACGATAAATTTGTCGCTGCAGACGAGGAAAGCTACGCAAAATGAACGTCGTTTTAAAGTCTGCTTTGTTTTTCTGCCTTATTCTGGCTGCTTCTGAATCTGCGAACTTGAAAACACGTAGTTTTCAAAGGTTGTCAGTTCTGAGAGGTGGACGCCCTTTAAAAGCAAGTAAAATGAAGGACGCTGGAAGCAATCAGTTGGTGAGAGAAGAGGCGACAAAAAATAGCAAAAGTCAGCATTACGTATGTGAGATCTGAGATCATTTAGATTTATTTGTCTTTTCGTGTTCAAATCTTGCAGTTAATTTCACAGAAAACATGAACTGTTGTTCAAACATGTATACTAAATAGAGAGAAAACAAAATTTCGGCCGAGCATTCATGCTAAAACCCCTCTCCTTCCTGTACTAAATTTTTCTGCATATTGACATATCCCTTGTCATTCAAAATGGAGATTGTAATCACATTTAACTTGAGCGGAAGTTGCAGATGTAAGGGAAACTTCTTAGATCACGCTGTGATGACGTGAAAGTTGAAAGTCAAAGTTGATCTCATGAACTACTTTTTTCATAAAAAAAGAGCATCGCCATATCTTTTTATGTCCTCTCAGATTCTCCACATTTTACCCTATTTCCGTCCAAATGTTTTTCAGCGAATTTCTCATCTTGCCAACCCCAAAATCCCTTCGCTTTACTGGTAGATCTTTACTTGAAATGGCTCTGGTCTAAAGGAATGTTTTAAAAGCACCGTGCCTCGAGATTTGGGGATTTTTAATGTTGTTCATTGCTACTATGGCGTACTCCTCTACCGTTTTCAAAAGCAAACTAAATTTTTAAAGTTTGGCCGCACAGCAGCAACAGTTTCTCAATTTGTTCAACCAAGACAAATCCTGCGACAAATTTTCTCCAGTTTTGGATATACGGCTGTACGCTCTCTTTTGGAGGGCTTCTTATTAGAATCAATTGAGTGTTAACTTTGTGATAAACGGAGAGACGACTTGAGACAATGGGTAATGCACTGCGTCTTGAAGGTATTTAATTACTACTGTCAATAATCCATCAGTAAAGAAAAGTAATCAAGGCTGAAAAAAGGATTTATGCAAAAATGTCAAGTTCAAAAATTCATTCATGCATCGCCTTGGCAATGCGTTTACTTCCAAAGGAATGCTGGCAGTTAAATTTGCATTAAAATGAATGCATTTTATAGAGGACCAGATATGTTTTAAAAGATAGGACGATTTTTAGACATAAGGCACCAAAGTTTAAACCTACCCCCTGCCAATGCTAGTTTTTTTAATCAAAGCAGTATTTACTCGTTGGCTCCATAGGACAGGACCAGGGGGCTCCAAAAAATGTCTGCAATTATGGGAATATTTTGTAGGCAGAAGATCCTGTAAGAAAAACGTTTTCTGCTATCATTCAGTTTTTAGGAGAACATTGAAGTAAAATGTAGGAAAATTGTTTCGAAGGATTCGAACCATGTCAAGTTTTGATTATTTTCTTGCCTGAGACGTTACACGACAACTGTGGAATAGGACCTTAAGATCTCCTTGTCCAGGACCCCTGCTGGGCTAATGCGACCAGGATTATAGTTTGGTTGCAATGAACGGCCTAGGATGTTCAACCCCTAATCAGAAAACATTCGCTGATTTCCAAAATTTCTTCAAAATTTACTACACACCTTGCAACAGCAAACTTACATTTGATGAAAAAACTGCGTTCATACTCGATTTCGAGCGTAGCTGAAACCAGAGACAGGACTCTGAGTTGTTTTTAGGGAAGCTGACTTCATGAGATCGTTTCCCGTTGCTTTCCTCACCAATGGTGTTTTTGTGCCACATGCAGGATTCGAACTCCCAACCCATGTGTTATGAGTCCGCGCGCTTAACCGCTACACCGCGGCACGGATTCCCTGAATAGATCAGTATACGTATGTAATTATATAAATGACATGTTATTTCCTCTTCTCGTAGATCGATCCGCAAATCTTAGAAAAGCTGGACCAAGTCAAGGATCTAAAAGATTTTGTAAAAGCATTTAAGCCAAAGGGATTCGAGATCAAAAAGGAAAAAATACCTGTTCCAACTTTTATTGGAAATCCCCCAGTAGGCCCAGCTGGAGTTAGCGGTGGCAGCATTCCTGGAGCTCCTGGCTTACAAGGACCTTTAGGTAACAGATAATTTTCCAGGTATTAAATTGAGCATCAGCCTGGCATTCTTAAAACCCGTTATGTATACATAACGCGATACTTTATACAGACTTTTGTCGCAAGGTTTCGTCATTTATGGTTCATGAGTGCAGCTTGGTTGAGCGTGAATCAAGTCGAACTGCTATTGTACGCCCACCAAGAGTGATTAGACCACAAGAGTAATAACATGCACTTCTTTTTTATAAGAACTCATTTTATAAGAACGCCGAGGCTCGATTTGCCAAAAAAAAATAAGAAAAAGGCTAGAACATGCTCAGCTTCAGATGAGAAATTAAAAAAACCAATTCGCACTTTGAAATTTATGAACAAAACAAAAGAACAGAACAAATCGATTTATAAACATGGCAAAAATTTGCCAATTCTGGTCTCTGAAATTTTACTGCAAAATTATGTCCGTAAACACTAGCTGCCATTGCTTCATTTTTAAAATTTGCCCGTTAAAATGTCTTAGAAACTATATACGACATGTGACTTCTCAAATATTTACAAAAAATCACTCTGAAAATTAGAATATTTGAGCCTAAAATTATCAAAAAGTTAAGAACATTGAGGCTCGGCAAAAATTATCCGGTTCTTATAAAAAAAAGTGCATGCGTAAAGCTAAATAGGTGGAAGTGCGGCCTACCGCTTCTGACTCTGGAAAGGAGGGCAATGAGAAGATATGGAAGATGCCTTCTTGTGACCCATGGAGCGAGGGGACGTCAAGTCCTAAGCACCTAAGAAGAAGAGGAAGAAGAAGAAGAAGAAGAAGAAGAAGAAGAAGAGGAAGAAGAAGAAATAGGTGGAATTTTTAAAAGCCAGAATTTACAGCATCCAACCACAATCGAATATTGCTCTATCGCATAAGACTGTGCAGAGTATTGTATAACCGGTGGTGTAGCCGAGTGGTTAAGACGCAGTGTTTCGAATCTTGTGAGGTCTACTCGCAAGGGTTCGAAAGCCCTCGTCAGAACCACTAACCACAAGCCAACAGCCACCTCAGCTGTCCATCCTTCCGAGCTCGGTAAATGAGTACTCAGAGGTACTGATGGTACAAGCAGTAATGCTGCAGGCCCACATCAGCTGTATAGCTGTCAAATCCCCTGCATAAACAAACAATATTAGCTTTGCTTTACAAAATCTATATTCAATTTGTATTTATGTAGAAGTGAGTATATGTAGTTATAAATAGTTCACTTGCTGGAATAAAGAAAGTTAACATCACCCTGTATACCTCATCGTACTCGAAAAAGTTAATACAGTAAGGAAACTTTGATTTAGATCATTCACGTCTCAAGGAACTTAAATGCAATGTCCATCTTCTGTTGAATGATAGTTGATTTTTTCACAGGATCATTATTGCCGGATGATGTCAATCAAGTGCAAATGCAAGAACAGGAAACTGTTTACTTTCAAAACCAAGTAGTGGTAGACCTTCCTCAAAGTAAGTTTTCTTCGTTAATTTGCAGAAAACCATTTTCAGGTTATAACGCATCTTTTTGCGCAGTACCAAGACAGACACACATACAAACTCACACACATACATACGTAGCCATACATACGTAGCCATACATACGTAGCCATACATACGTAGCCATACATACGTAGCCATACATGCGTAGCCATACATGCGTAGCAATGCATACATACATACATACATACATACATACGTAGCCATACATACATACATACATACATACATACATACATACATACATACATACATACATACATACATACATACATACATACATACATACATACGTAGCCATACATACATACATACATACATACATACATACATACATACATACATACATACATACATACATACATACATACATACATACATACATACGTAGCCATACATACATACATACATACATACATACATACATACATACATACATACATACATACATACATACATACATACGTAGCCATACATACGTAGCCATACATACATACATACATACATACATACATACATACATACATACATACATACATACGTAGCCATACATACGTAGCCATACATACATACATACATACAATCATACAATCTCCGATGAAGCAGGGCTGTTTTTAGTCAGCCAAGAGAATATCAAACCAAGGAAACCATGGCCATTTTGAGCACAATAGTGCATCAATATACTTGGATTTTTATCATGCACTGCTCTTTGCGTGGCAACCATTGCTCCATCAAAGTCATTTATTTATCTTTGCTTGGCATGGGCGATGATTCGTTTGCTTTATTCATCGCTCCTCCAAAAGCGCCCATTTTTCCCTGGCATCCCATCCCTGGCTCTTTCGTGACATCCACTGCTGCATTCGCCAGCAGTTTGCAAATCTTTTTAGTTTAAGAAGGGTCACTTAGGCCTTTAAATGCTCACTTTTGTAATTAACCTGCTATGTTTACATAGCCAGCCTTGTTAGCTTTAGATCTTTATCAAGATCGCCTTTTACAAAATAGTGGATTGTTATTTTTCTTAATAATCGGCTGAAATCTTATAGAAAGGCAGAGAGGGAAAGTATGCAATGTAATGCCGTTAGATTTACCACCAATCAAGAAGAAGAGAAAAGAGAAATTAGGAAGTCCCACACGCCTCGAAATGTGGCAAGGCAGCCGGAAAACTTAAGCCGTAACTCCTTCTATGCAATAGGCACATGTTAAGCTTCGGTCCATTTTAAGCCTGGTATATTTCAGAGTTTGATTAGATTTTCGAAAGTGTAACATTATTCTTAACAGCAGTAATAAAGAGTTGTATTTGATCGATGGAATCGCTTTTGATTCTATGATGTTCAGTGATCTTGTGAAAACGGTAAGAAAGATGTTTTTTGATGGCGTCATTGATGGTTAGACCTCAGACCTGAAGAATACTTTATAAAGCTTAACTTCTCAAAGCAATTTTCGCTAGATGATGGTATTGATTTAATAGTGAAATGGAATTAGATTCAAAAGGCTTCTATAAGTCCTTGCGTCAGTGACAAGTCATTTCGCACAAGGTTTCGGTAATGAAACATGGAGCTGGTTAACGCCTTGATCACTCAAGCCTCGAGGGAGTGAGACTTCACAGTTGTGGTCTAGAAATACAGTCAACTCTGTGTAATTCGAACATTTGCTAATTCGAACAAAATTTTCAGGTCCCTTGGAAGCCTCCTAATAAAACCCCTTAATAATTCGAATGCCTTTCATTCGAACTTTTTGTAATTCGAATCTTGGTATTTCGGACATTTTTACGATCCCCCGAGAGTTAGAACAAGACAGAGATGACGATAGCAGTTTTTTGTTCTGAAAATTTCCCTTGAGATATTGTTTGCATATGCACCATGACAGCCACCTTATCATTTAGGCATTTTTAAGTTGAGGCCATCTGTTTACATTCGTACCCTGTATGCGCCATTGTTTCACCCCTCTCTACACACATTATCTGCATTTACCCTAGACATCCTTCTTGTTTATGGTTTTCATGATCCACCAGCGCTTGATCTTGCTCTGCAAGCAGTAGTCATTCTGTTTCTTTCTTGTGGTAGTCTTTCTGCAACCATAGCTAACTGTTCTTTTCATGACCCATGTCACTTGCTTCCTTGACAATCTTTGAATAGTGTCTTTTCTTCAAATGCCGACTTACTTTTTTTAAAACCTGATCTTCCATTTCCTTTGGGTCTCCATTGGCACTATATTCGTTGAAAATTTCTATCGGTGCCATAATTTCTTCAAATGTCTGGCAGAGACGTATGAGTGCGTTTTTATGAAAAATTTTCCTTCAGTCAACCTTAGCATCTTAGTCCGCGGGCCAGTGGTAGAATGCTCGCTTTTTACGCGGTAAATCAGGGTTCGATACCCGATCGAGTCAAACCAAAGACTTGAAAAAATGGTACATGCTATTTCCCTGCTTAGCATTCAGCACTTTAGGAAAGAACATGGGAGGGAAACTTAATGCCACCAGATGGCCAGCCCCCAACTGTAGCATTCACTCTGCATGCACAGTTTGTAGCCCAAAGGCTAATGAAACGGAGATGGGCGCCGTCATATTTACCAAGAATGGCGAGGGAAGGACTTTGATTTCTTTTTACTTCATTGTTGTCAAATAAGCCTTCTCTGAAAGCCTCTGCTAGTAACTTTTCTTCTTTATCTTCTATGTATATTCCCATACCGTTTTCTTCTATTTTTATCACGTCTTGTACACCCACCAATCCCTTGTCGCCTTCTTTTTCTGTCCAATGTTGTCGATCTGCATCTCCTTTTGGATCCATACTGGGATAGATGGTAGGCGTTTTTTTAGTTTTTTGATCCATTTCCTTCTTTTTTCCTTTTTTCATCTAATTCTACCTAGATGACAAAGGTAGGAATGAGAACACTGAGAAGCTCTCCAGGTCCTTCCTCTCGATGTGACCACACCTCGTGATTCCTACGCCTCGATTCACAGAGAGCTGGCGACTCCTCATTCAAAGGGAAAGTTTAGTTGGGGGGATTCTAACCACTGATGCTTATGTGAAGCAGGTCACGAAACATGTGATTTCATCGTGGTACAAAAATTTTGACAAAACTGTTTGCTCATTTTTGCTAAATTACTGCTGAGAATACATTAATAGTTGTTACATGCAACTATAGAGAGTATGTTGGCTTTTTATTTTTTCTCCAAAATTCTCCGCCTGAAACATTGCAATATTTGCGCATTTTCAAACAATAAGACAACGGAATAGATGAAAGCTGGCATTTTCCAAGAATGTTTGTTTTCTCTCTATGGTTCTACAGAACAACAAACATTGTACTAGAATTGAAAATTGTCAGCTATGTAACACGAAATTTGATATCAGCAGCTTTACTCCAACGACACGCTCACGAAATCGAAAGTGAGAGAGCATGTCATCATGACATTTTTCACCATCTTTCGCTTTCAAACTTATGTTTCAGGGGTGCTTTGAATTCATTTTGTTGATAATTTTTGAGCCTGTAGAAAATTGGTCATCTTTTTCCTTTCCTAGCCGTTGAGACTTGTACTCCTAAAAATTCAACCAAGACACTGATGGAGATTGGAGTTGCGTACTGGCCAGCGTGTGTTGCACTGATGAAATGCGGGGGCTGCTGTAGCAGTGGGAAGGAGTGTGTTGCTATGACAACAGCCGCGAAAACCTTCTCGCTTCTCCAACTTAAAGGCTGTAAGTATTTCTTATTTGTTATTGTAAACTTATAAAGAATATATCGAAAGCTGCAGCGATTGAGAATAAATGGTTCTACAGGATTGATACTTCGACACTGAAACGCCAATCCTATAAATATGCAATGTTATCTTAATCTTATGTTTACAACCTGGAAACGAGACTGACAAGACTTCCTCAAGGGACATTGTTCAGTAAAATCTCGCGGGACGTGCGTTGGATTTTTGTGGTTTTTTGAACAATGGAGTTAACGATCATAGCTTTACCCCGCATATTCTGCCATTCCCCCTCCCAGATATTGGCAACTATTCCCCCTAGCCTGGCTCCCCCTATCCTGGCTTTTTCACGGTACTCCTCCATACTCATTTTATTCCACTAACTTTGTTGCTTAGTTAACAACTATTGATTTCGTTTTTCGTTTTTCTTTTTTTGGATAGATAGATAGATAGATAGATAGATAGATAGATAGATAGATAGATAGATAGATAGATAGATAGATAGATAGATAGATAGATAGATAGATAGATAGATAGATAGATAGATAGATAGATAGATAGATAGATAGATAGATAGATAGATAGATAGATAGGGCATAGATAGGGCATAGATAGGGCATAGATAGGGCATAGATAGGGCATAGATAGGGCATAGATAGGGCATAGATAGGGCATAGATAGGGCATAGATAGGGCATAGGTAGGGCATAGATAGGGCATAGATAGGGCATAGATAGGGCATAGATAGGGCATAGATAGGGCATAGATCGGGCATAGATCGGGCATAGATCGGGCATAGATGGATGGATGGATGGATGGATGGATGGATGGATGGATGGATGGATGGATGGATGGATGGATGGATGGATGGATGGATGGATGGATGGATGGATGGATGGATGGATGGATGGATGGATGGATGGATGGATGGATGGATGGATGGATGGATGGATGGATGGATGGATGGATGGATGGATGGATGGATGGATGGATGGATGGATAAATTGCTTATTTTTGAAAATATTGAACATGCAATTATAAACCTCTCAATGATTAGGCAGTTTTGAATAATTATTTTCACTATTTATACACGGCATGGCCTATTCAGCAATCATTTTGTAGCCATTTTGTGAGTAGCCATTTTGCGACCATTTTGTAGCCATTTTGTAACCACTTTGCACACACCAACCATTCTTTCCTTGGCATTACTTTTTTCCTTGCTTTTTCCAGACAGCATTGCACCAGTCAGAAAAGTGTTAAAAGAGGACGTAACGTGTATGTGCGATTGCATCGTGAAGGCGAGTGACTGCTTCCCAAAGCAGACATACTCCAAGCAAAGATGCCAATGTGAATGCCTAAATACAAATACGACTTGCTCTAGTGACAGGAAGGTATTTTTTGTAGCATTTATAGCATTACAGGCGCAATTTAGTGTAATTTGGTACCTCTAGAAGTTTAGTATAATTCGAAGACAAAAGAAACGCTGGTCTGATCGATTGATTAAGGCAGCTGGGAATACCACTCCATACCCTTGAAAGATATACTACAGACCGTGCCAAGTAGGGAAAATATGTTCCGAAGGAATATGCGAAGACCTGATCACTGGCTATGTACCTAAGTGTCGACTGCCAAAAATTTATTGTATAAAGCAATAGATTTGGTGGCTGGTTCCGGCCTAATCTGACACTGAGCCTTTCAGAGCCTATCGTCAGAAGTAATTTCAAAAATCAACAATCGCGTTACTCATGATTGTCTCTGCCAATCTTTTTCAAGTTTATTTGGAGATCCTGTATGGTATAGGATGAAAGCTTTCCTTAATACGTAGCTGATAGATTAGATGTTCAACTCTGACTATGATTGAAGCTCAGAGAGGACTGACAGAGAGCTGTCCAAAAACCGTTTTTCCTTCATCCAATGCCCCCCACGGTAAAAACTCTATGTGCGTCTGAGTACACTTATGTTGCACACTGGGTGAGAATGAAATTTTTTAGAGAACTATTATTTTGAAATTTTTCATTTTGCAATATTCTTGATTATTGGTGGCCCCAATGGGATTTTTCAACGTGGAAAATTTGCCAATCTCCTTAGAAGGTTGAATAGACGAGTTTAGGTTGTCAATATGAACAGCGATAAAGCACTTTTGGTACAGTCCTTTTTCATGGGATCTGTATTTTGAAGTTCCGTAGCTGACCGTGTTTGAGCAGAAGGGCTAATTATGGAACAGCAATGGTTGATGAGGAGACAGGCCTCAGCGCATGCGCTCTCTTTTTCAAATTTTGAGATGTTTCTCTCAAGTGGGACTCTTTCTCAGAGGAAGATTGAGGGATGCGGCCATAGACATTTATATACTGTAGTTCTTCACAGAATCTCGTTGGTAATTCTTAATCATATGGCTTCACTTTGTAAAGAAGATAGTCATTCAGGTTTCCCAGGAGGGAGCCGAATGAGAAACGACGATCTCTCAAGGGTATTCTTCCTCCATCACCCCCTCACCTATGGGACTGTTTGCACTCGATTTTATGCTATTTTTGTTCACTTGCAAAAGCATGCAACTATTTTGGCTATAAGGCTGCTATGCAAATCCATCCTTCCTCGGGTATGATAATAATAATGATAAATAATGGCAATAATTTCAATTATTTTAGGATGGTAACCCATTCAGCAGTGCTGGTTTACAAGGAGCCGTCCACCTACAAAGTAATTTAACGAAATGGCGATATATAATAATCAAGATACACGATACAAATTGAGATGAAATGTTCATTACACTATAGTTATCTGTTTGTAAATATTATTGGGAGTAAATAAAAAAGAGAATGAAAGAAGGTTTATAGTTCGTCTAACTTTTACCTTTCTTCTAGTGGTCTCCAACTGAATGCGACTGTAAGTGCAAGAACAGAGTGGAATGTCCATCCTGCTTACAAAAATGGAATGAGAAGACATGCAGTTGTGACTGCACCGACGTGCTATGCCCACCAGGGTTAACACGGGATCAACAAAGTTGTGTGTGCTCTTAAAACATTCTATCGTGCCCTGAGAAGATCTTCTAACTCCTTCCAAGTGGTTGTAATGACTTCTGTTGTACGGACGATCGGTACATGTAAATTCCACAGATAAAGAAATAGCCTAAATGAGATGTTTTTTCTATTTAACACGTTACGTTCGGTGCACTTTAAACCCCGCATAGTATTCTAGATTCCAAGCTTAGCAGAATTCAGAGACAGGATATCCGAGCTTTTTCTAGGGAAATGGATTTTATGAGGTGGCTTCCTGTTGCCTTTCTCATCGATGGTGATTCTATTGTGACACGTGCAGGATTCGAACTCGCAACCCCTGTGTTATGAGTCAGCACGATTGACCACAACACCATGGTAGCACATCATGGACACGTGTGAATTGCATTGGTGGATTGCCTCCCGTACTCGTAGCATTGCATGATTAGAAGCAATAGTGACAGCTTTCATATTGCAACACTTTCAAGCAGTGCCAAGCGAAATGATCAACAAATAGAATGATCCAACGCTAGGTGTCATGATATTTCCTATAAGAAATATTTTTTCTACTTTAAAATGATAGAATGATACATCTTATCTCCCTGCGAATTTGAATGCCAATAAACTAAAAGCGTCCCGGCGCCATAATTTCGAATGTGGCTATGCGTTGAACCCAAACTGTTCATCGATAAACACTTCTCTAAATTATCTTATGAGATGTAAAGGTTTAGATTACTTTAGACTCGCTCCCTTGCAATTAAATACAAATACAAATGCATCAATTCTAGTTGGTAATTTGTCCGATAAAAGCTTAAACCTAGTAAATTGTTCGCAAAATTGGTTGTTAATCACATTGATATTTTTATGGTGAAAATGTTATTTGAATAGTACATTATCTCATTTCGACTCTTTGCAGTTTCGATGTGCCTTTGCATTGTCTGCCAAGCTGTCATGTCTGATAGTGTTTCAAATCACCTTCAAAGATTTACAAAAGGATTTAGAGCATATGCAAAAATTCTGCCCGCCCAGGTGCAACAGCAACCACCATGAGCTGTGATCTATGATATTGCAAGGCAACTAATGACGCAAGGTCACATACATATGGTTCTACCTAGATGTCCAAGGCAGACATTCAGACACTAAGAAGCTTCTTGCTTATCGAGCATTGTCCAGGTCCTTCCTCTCGATGTGACCATACCTCATGATTCCTACGCCTGGAATTACAGAGAGCCGGTGACTCTCAATACTCTAAGTGAAAGTTTAGCTGAGGGTGGATTCGAACCACTGACAATAGGATCAATTTCCAAGAATCTTACCACTTCTTGAATGGTGAATTTGCATTCACGAGGTCGTGCTTCAGTCAAAGTATGCGAATAATTCAGTTATCATTGGCTAACGCGTCGTGGTTGTTGTTGCGACATGATTTTTTAAATATGGATGCAATCGGAAATCTTCAGACGGGTCTTCTCTTCCTGTCAACACTGGAAGAAGCATTGAGGTGAGGCGGTTAGGCCCTAATAGGCCAACACTTATTGACGAAGTCTGATTCAGCGTCATGTCGCTTTGCCGAAATCTTGTCGCCAAAGTTTTGAACTGATGATCAACATATGGAAAAAGAGGTCAATTTAATGTTCTTGGCGCAAGTGGTCCTCTTTTTGGCTTCAGGATAGAAGCTTTAGAATCCATCCGAAGTTTTTTCCACCACCATGAGTAGATCGTCTACATGTCCAGTTGCAAATACTCCAGATCTTTTCAACACTCATTCAAACATGTTTACAAAGCTGTGTTAAGTCCATTAGAAATATGACTGAAGAATTCATAGGTATCTGTCACAATACCACATTCCTAAGAAATCTCTGTCTTGGTCTGCCTCTAAGCCCCGTCCCCTCCATCATGCCGTGCATGATCTGGCTCTTCATGCCGTTGGCTCTAATCACGTGTCCGAAGTATTGAAGCTTTAGTTTGAAAATATTTCCGTAAAGCGAAGTTGGCCTCCCAACTGCTTCAAGAATATCGTCATTCCTTCTCCTCGCTGTCTAGCAGACCAGAATTTAAGCAGTCCTGTGGTGCAGTTCCATTACTCCAGCTTCTTATTGAAAATGACACAACGGAATCATTGTCTGGAACTTTGTTGCTGCTGAAGTCAGATCTGACTATTCCAATGAATTTCTATGATGCACCGAGTGTTTCTCGATTCTTAAGAGAGTAAAGATTTTATTGAGGACAACAATGTCTAAGGACAGACTCCATGCTTTTGCAATGTTTTCCACAAAAAAGAAAATTATCAGAGACTCAGCTCACCTCAGTCAAAATTTGATTGATATGAGCAGACTTTCCTTTTTAGGTGCCTCAAATATCTCACAAATTGCATAAAGGAATTAAGAACTGCGTTGCATACTCGATTTCGATCGTAGCAGAAAGCAGAGCCAGAGCTCTGAGATTTTTCTATGGAAGTAGATTTTTATGAAGTGGTTTCACGTTACCTTCTTCACCAATGGCGTTTTATTGTGACACATGGAGGAATCAAACTGACAACCCCTGTGTTATGAGTACACTTGCTTAGTCATTGCGCCACGGCACCTCATGAAAGAATTACAAACTGCTAAAACCAGATTTTGTAGTAACTGCTTCTTGCATCCAGAATCCCCTTTCAATTATTTGGATAATAATTACATCAGCTTAAACATTTATTCATCTTGCAGGTTCGGTGAATGAAGATTTTTTGAATGACAAAAATAGTTTCACAAGAGATAGCCTGGCTGAATTGGTTCTTTTTTCTGATCAAATAATGCCTGTCTTTGGTAGTTGTGATTATTTGAGCTAGTTTTGACAATAAGGCAAATATCTGATTGAAAATACAGTATATTACTCGCATGCCTTCATGTTTCTCAGCATCTTGAATCTTATGGAAGCATGATTACGTAATAAAAAATTTCGGGGTGTGGTTCCTAAAGATGTTTTTTACTACACCCAACACTTGAAGATTTGCTTATTATATGACTTGATTATTATAATTATCAGTTTAATCAGCGAACAGCGTACTTTTGAAAATCCTCTATCCTCCCATGCACGGATAGACAACTCTCTAATTAGAAACAGCTTAATTCAAAACTAAACTCGTTTTCTTATAAGAAACCCTCCATAAGAAAAAAACTGTTAAGTCATATTTCAAAAATTCATGATATTAAGTATAAGATTTTTCTGACTGAGAAATATGATTGATTTGCTGTAATGTAATATCAAACTTTTAAACTTCGATTTGCATTTGAAACAGTAAAAATTAAACCACGTTAGCAATGAACGATATTGAAATACCCAAGATCTCGAGATATGGTATTTGTAGAGCATTCTTGTTGACCAGAACAAATTGAACTAAAGGTCTCACTATAAAGTGAAGCTGGGGTTGATGAAGTTAGGAAAATTATGCATTCGTGTCATAAAACTTTTGTAGATAATTTTGACCAAAAAGTAGGAAACTGGTGCACAAGAATAGGCAATGCTTGTTATGCGAAAATTTCGCGTATATAAGAACGTCTAGTTTTGAGGAAAAGTCATTTATCGATGGCTACATGCAACTGTAAGTGCTTCATTAAATGACAATCGCGATGAAGTTGAATGCTTCTGATATTCGGTGGGATTTCATCTAGACTGAGAAAGTTTGACAAACTTCTCCAGCATTTCTCTTTCGCCTATTCTTATTTTGAAGGTCGCTCGAAGTGCCTTGTCAGGATTAGTAGACAAGCAATGGAATTCTTTCCTCTCGCGTTTAAGCTGGACAACAGAAGCTCTTGTTACTAAGATGGGGCGTCCAAGATATCAACAGCTCCCAGACGATTTAATGCATTGTTCAGATTAGCCGGACTCTGTTATTCACGAGCTGAGTGGGCGATGACCGGTATTGAACCTGGAACCTTGTGATTCCTAGGCCGGCCAACGCTCTACCGATAAATAATCGCACAGTCTACTTGCCTCTTAATCAAGATTTAAACAAACTGCAGATCTTCCAAAAAATGCTGAAAAAGTGTCCCATGAAAGCCCTCCAAAATTACTAAATTGGCATTTGATAAATTCTGGATGCGTTATAAACTACGATTATATCTAAATACTTTTTCCAAAAATGAATTCCTTCTAAACAAAAATTTTCAGTCAGCTACACTAGATTAATTGCAGATTAAGGATTTTTGAGCAAGAGTGCAAACGTCGGTTCTAAGGTCGTTCCTAAAGTTTGATTACTTGAAATCAATAACACTGCCATTCGGGGTAGAATGTGGCCAGCATATCCTCTACATATCATAAAAGGAGATTAAAAGGGGTTGGTTGATCCTATCATGGAAAACCACCACGAAGATGTGGACTTGGTGATAGACAGTCCATATCGGCAACGCCACCTTATTTCATATATATTTCATATATATTTCACATTTATTTCTTTTAAGGAGGGTTGGTTGCCCTTCAGCATTAGCTGGTTTTCAAGGGGTTATGGGAGAAGCCTTCAGAATAAGAAACGAATTCTAGACGATTCGGGGCGAGCAAAATGGATGGAATTAACTTCTTACAAACAAATGATCACTATTTTATCAAAAGTTAACCTCTTGCAAAACTATCTACGGCATAATATTTGTTTGAATTCGAAATTTTCTAAAATGTGAATATTTATTCCTTTGAACGATAAATCTTCCAACTAATTCCATCTCCTTGCGGCAACCATGAAGGATCAGTAGATGGCGGCTTTTGAGATGTCTGCTTCCAACGACAGACAAAACACTCGCTTGGTTTATATGCTTCTTAGAGGGGTTTAAAAATCTCCCCAAAAATCGTCGAATGAATCCTCACTGCTGTCGTCATCAGAATAATCGTCGGGATCGAATTGGTCAGATCCTGGATCAGAAATCTCGTGAGCGCTCCTTGCATCGCCAGAAACATCCAAACATTGACATTTCCCGGTATGGAAAGCCTGCCCCGAAGGACATGACTTGACTTTGCAAGCACAATTGCAAGTGTCTTCATCCCATTGGAGCGAAGGTGACGGGCACACTTGAGTTTCACGGCATGCACATCCGCATTTTGGAATGGACCACTGGACGAAAAATGATTCGCGTTCATTAAAATTGGAAGCAATTTAAAGCAAAAATTTGATAATCATTTGGAAAGAGCTGTCAGTCAACAGCACCAACAAATGCAGAGATCAATCAAATATTCAAGTGAATGAAAACTTATAGCGATGCAAAATGCATCCCTTCTGTTTAAATTCGTTCTTACTAACAACCGAAGATTGACTTAAGGACACTGATAAGGTCTATAAGTCAAGCGGTGTCGCGGTCCTTTCACTCAATGTAACAACATCTGGAATTTCATTCATCCCTAGAACATGCAATTCATGGAACCTCTTGCCTTCTTCTTGCTTCCCTGAATCTTACAACCTGCCATCGTTCACATCTAAGATCAATAAACTGACTCTGATCTCTCTCTCTCTCCTCTTAGCTTTTCGATTTATTCTTTCTTCCTTTGTTGGGGCTTCATATAGGCCACCACGGCCTTTCCTCAACGTGACTCACCCAATCCTACAGCTTGCCTTCTTTCAAATCTAAGATTAATGAACTTGATCTGATCTCTCTCCCCTCTTAGCTATTGGTTTCTTCTTCCTTCCTTTGTTGGGGCTTTGTATAGGCCACCATGGTCTTTCCCCAACATAACTCACTAAAAAAAACACGCCTGGAATTCCAGATAGCTGGCGAATCTTCTCAGTCTAAGTCTAGTGACGAACTGGGAAAGGTAAGGAGCCTTCTCAAACTACGTTAAGGTCGTACATGAAATAAATCATGTCACCTGATGAATCGGTCCAACTTTATTCAAAGTAGTATTCTAATTGCATTTAAACTACTCATTGATGAATAGCTAAGCTCGCAGGACAAGCAAGAGACGGGTGGCTAGATAGATCTGCGACGTTGTAGAATGAAAAAGATCTCTACGAACAGATCTGAAGTGACAAAAGCAAACAGTTGCTTTCTTGTTGTAACTTTCCGTTGAACTTCTAACCTCTTTGAAGCAGCAAATCTGGGACTTCTTTCCTCAACAAGGTATACTTAATATGAATTCATGACATGGTTTCCCGTTGCCTTCCTCACCATTGACGTTTTAAAAGTGACACAGGGAGGAATCGAACTGACAACCCCCGTGTTGTGAGTCCGCATGCTTAACCACTACGCCACGGCACCAATTTACGCCACGGTACCACTCGTCAGCAGTCCTGTCTCTGGTTTCTGCTACGCTCGAAATCGAGTATGCAATGCAGTTTTTTAGGTTAAAGCAGTCTGCAGATATCTAAGAAAAGTGCAGATACATCCATAAAGACAAGTCATAGAGCAAAACCCTGATTTTGGACTTTTCTGACACGATGACGTAAAAAGCCATTCTCAAAACCTGTTGTCAATAATTGGTTACCTTTTTTCCACTGGGGCACTTTTCAGGGGCTATTTTGCATTCACACTGGCATCTTTCCTTGGAGTATGTCTGCCTTGGATGACAATCACTCGCTTTGACGATACAATCACATTTGCACGAGCTGTGTTCAAATAATGTCTTTTTCACTCGCTTGAAAGACAAGCCTTTAAAAGAAATGGAATTTGCCATGAGAAGCATATCGGGTCTTCAACCCAGACTCGTATTTACATGACGTGGTAGCGACCGGAGCAATACAGTAAAATGCAATGCTTTCTTTCATAAGTTAGTTGCATCGGGAAAAGCCATGGTGGCCTATACAAAGCACCAACAAAGGAAGTAAGAAGAAAATGAAAGGCTAAGAGGAGAGAGGGATCAGATAAACTTTATTGATCTTGGATTCAAAAGAGGCAAGTTGTAGGATTTGGGAACGGAAGAAGATGGCAAGACGTTCCATACATTGCACGTTCCTGGGACGAATGATGATTTGTGGGATAAAGTTTATGAATTAGGCATTGATTCTTGTACTTCATTCCTTTTCACTTTTATGACTTGTAGATAAAACCAGTGTAGCGAAATATCAATATAGAAAAACTTGATGACAAACCTGTTACTTCGAAAACATCTATTTCCTTTTTTGTCTTAACAGCGGCAACGCATTCCTGTGATATAGGACAACATCCACCACATTTCTTCAGAATCGCACAGCTTGGGTAGGTGACTTTGCCAAGACTTTGAAGTGACTGGGGGATTTCTATTGGAATGCAGGGGGGAACTTTGGAGGTACCTGAAATAGTCAACGGATAAGTATTGGCAATGGTTTTTGAGCTTTCTTACGGCTATGGGTGTACAAAATGATTTCAACCAAAAAAGTATGACTTTCCCTATCATTTTATTGCTTGCATTCGATTAATTTCAGTACCCTTAGTTGTAAAAGTTGTGCAGGGAGGGGGGTGCAAATAGCAGAAAATTCCAAGGAATATACAGTATTGAAATAGAATCGACATATTGTCACTATGATAATATGTAGAAGTATGCCCCCGGGGTAGAAAAGGAGCAGAGCATCCTCTGCCTGTCGTCAACAGCGACTTAAAGTGGTCGGTAGAAGTATGGAGACGTAACCATCAACACCAGAGCCAAACTTCCGTGAACAGGTGGACTTGATGCTTGACAGTTCACATCGGCAACACCACTTTGGAGGAGCTTGTGTTAGAAGAACAAGAAAACTGAGATGAAGAAGGAAAAGGAGAGGACAAACAGAAAGAAGAAAAAGCAGAAGAAAAAATGAACGAAAGAGGAACAAACAATGGACATAAAAAAGAAAGAAGAAGTAGAAGAAGAAAGAGAATTGGAACAAAAAAGAGAAGAAGTAGAAGAGAAAGGAGAAGAAGAAGAGAAAGGTGAAGACAAAAAAGCAGAAGATAAAATGAACGAAAGAAGAACAAACAATGGACAGAAAAAAGAAAGAAGAAGTAGAAGAAGAAAGAGAATTGGAACAAAAAAGAGAAGAAGTAGAAGAGAAAGGAGAAGAGAAAAAGGCAGACGAAGAAGAGAAAGGTGAAGATAAAAAAGGGGAAGAAGAAAAGAGGAGAATACGTATTAGGAGAAAAGACAGACAGAAAGAAGAAAAAAGAAGAGGAAAGACGAGGAAATGGGAAAAGATAAAAGATAGAAAATTAGAAGTAAATACTGACTGAGAGGAAAGAAATCAATATATTAGTATAGTTATACTTTCAGCGAGACGGTCCAATTTTCGGCCTTCGTAATAAATGGATCTGTCCACATGTGCAGCACCTTCCCCATCCTCAATACCGAAGTCCTTATTTCCTGTAATGACAGCGAAAATAAAAAATTGTTTGTGCATTTATTAGAATGGAATCTTGAGCATAGCTGTCAGGTGAGAGAATTGGAAGAAAATTTGTGTGTCAGGATAGCTCAATGGTAAGATTATTGCGCATTGGTCCAATTGTGGTTCGAACCATCCCCAGCAAAACTTTCAGTTACAGTGAGGAGAATCACCAACTCTCTGTAATTCCAGACGTATGAATCATGAGATGTTGGCACATCGAGAGGAAGGACCTGAACACCGCTCGATAATCAAAAAAATGCGTCCAAGTGCTTTTTTCTTTTAGTGCACTATGACGAGGAAAGGACGTGGGGGCCTATGGAAAGCTCTTACAAAGGAAGAAAGAAGGGGAGGGTTAGGAGGAGAGGGAGATGAAATCAAGTTTATTGATCTCAGATTTGAAAGATGGTAAGTTGTATGATTCTGGAAAGCAAGAAGAAGGCAAGACGTTCCATAAATTGCATGTTCTGCTTCCAGGAGATAGGGAGATTATCAGGAGATCAGGGAGATTATTTCGGTTCCTCTGAGGCCTGTCAGAGCCACCAGAAGCTCAACTCATTCACACCCTTTCCAAGTTACACTGCCTAATCCACGAACCCTATCCCACAAATCATCATTCACCCGAAGAACATGCAACTTATGGAACATCTTGCCTCCTCTTGCTTTCTTGAATCATACAACTTGCCATCTTTCAAATCCAAGATCAATAAACTTGATCTGATCTCTATCTCCTTTTAGCCGTTCGCTTTCTTCTTTCTTCCTTTGTTGAGGCATTGTATAGGCCACCATGGCCTTTTCCCAGCATAACTCAATAAAAAAAAAAATGTTATAGGGATGGATGATGATTTGTTGGATAAAGTTCGCGGATAAGTGGTGGTGTGGCCGAGTGGTGAAGACGCAGTGTTGCGAACCTTGTGAGGTCTTCTGTCCTATGTTCAAGCCCCAGCATCGGAACCATTTTACCACAAGCCAACAGTCAACTCAGGTGTCCATCCTTCCGAGGTCGGTAAATGAGTACTCAGAAGTAACTCTGAGGGCACAAGCACTGGACGCACATTGATAACCGCTAATCTAAAGTTGAAGTGTTCCATCCAGTTTAAATATTCGTAGTTCGATCGGGCAGTCAGTCTACCTTTGACATCTAGGTAGAATCCAATATATAAAAAGAGGATAAAAACTTTCGTGATGGAATGACAGAGGTATTGAATCTCAGTCTAGCTCTCAGTCTATGGAGCCAGTAACTCTGCTTACTCCAAGGGAAGTACAAGGGGGGAGTGAATCCATTGGCCATATGATAGATCAGCAAACGATTTGTTAATGAGCTACCCTCACACTTGGCAAGAAATAGCGTTAAAGGTAAGAAAGAGGTATACCTATAAAGTAATGAAAAGGTATCTCTATGAAGACGTTTGTTGATGAATAAATGCCTAATACCAGAACTTACTAGACCCCTTGTGCGAGACGTCATTTCTGATTGAGAATCCTTTAGGCTTAAAAATTCTGATGAAATCCTTCATATCTTTCACGCGACTTATCTTCTCAAAAATCTCAGGATCAATCTGTCGGAAAGGCAAGAGAGAATCAAAAAGTTTCTCACACAAGCATAAACATTGAATCAAGAAACTATGGACCTATTGAATCGATGAAGAAGGCAGTCTCAAGAAGCAGAACAGAAAAGAGAGGATGACATATGAGGACAAACTTCGATAAAGCGTTCTTATCTGGATCCAAAAATATGCGAATATAGCAGTTCTCGTGCACAAGCAAGTCCAATCCGTACTCTTTGAATCCGATCCGAATCGGCTCCACCCTGGTGTAAACAGGGCCTAAAACTTACAGCATAAATAGATCAATAGTATACATATATAAACAGGATAAACCTTGCCAGTACTACAAGTACTGCTATCAGTAAAGGTCCGATTTTGTTCAAAATGAAAAGTAAAGAAAGTTTAAAGAAAAGTAAACTCGTCAATATGCAATGTAGAAGTGTATAATTCCCTTCGATAGTCATCGTTTTAAACCTAATTTAGATAAACAATGAAAGTCCTGGCATCTGTTCTTAAGCTGATGTTTAAAAATACGATAGCAATAATGATAAGTAGTATTCATACAGGTTTGCTTGTTCAGGATAGAGATCCTGTTATCAGTCAAGGACCTGTTGAACGAAAAGGGATGAAATAAGAGATCGAAAATTAGATCAATGTTAAGAACTGTGTTCAAAACTGTTTCGTTATAATCCACTGAAAAAGGTTATAACCAAACAGTCTTGAACGCGTAATTTTCGATCTCTTATTTCATCCCTTTTCATAGAATCTGAACTTCTTATGGCGTGCTTTACTCTTCTCGTCATGCCCGAGACCTTCCAACTTGCCGTCCATCAAACCAACATCAACCAATTCGATCTCATCTTCTTTTCCTCTTAGCCTTTCTCTTTTTTACTTTGCTGGGGTTCACTACAGGCCAGCAAGTTCTTTCCCGTTGGTGTCAGGGTAGCTCTGTGGTAAGACTCCATGATCCTATGGTCAGTGGTTCAAATCCACCCTAAGCTACACTTTCACTTAGAGTGAGGAGAGTCGCCAGCATTCTTTAAATTCCAGGCGTATGAATCACGAGGTGTGGTCACATCAAGATGAAGGACTTGGACACTGCTCGATAAGCAAAAGGCTTCTCAGTGTCCAAATGTCTACGTTTGACATACAGGTAGAATCATATGTATAAGAAGGTCCTTTCCACAGAACAAACTACTTGAGAAAAATTCCTTGCTTAGCAAAAGTTCAAAAATTGTGCTTCCTCTGAAATTTGAAATAGTTGAGTTCAGGGAGCCGTCATTGTCCCGTTGTGTTGCAGATTCCATCCTCATCTCGAGGTCATGGCAACATGGTAGACCATAATAAATCGGTGAATTCCTCTTGGCAACGGCATAAGCTGTTATTGTTACAGAATTCTTTGTTTTCCTATTGCAAGGCCTATTCTAGGCAAGCAGCAGCTTTTTTCCCTGAGTTGTGCTACTACCAAGTCCAAAATATTCAATAACAATCCAACGAATGACTGAATGTCAGTGAGCCTTCCAGGGTGACTATACATTTACTTGCATTTAAAGAATTACTGGTACAGTCGGAAGAAATAACGACAAATTGTAGCAACCTGCAATCTTAGTGATCGAAATATGTGAATGAACAAATTACATTTTCCCCCTGTCTTGTCAGAACTCTTTCTAACTAAAGAAATAAACTATGATTTAAGAATAGAGAATCTCCTCCAGATACTGAACGTCAAAACATCCTCGTATGGACAAAGTTCCCTGTAGTTTAGAAGTAGTATTCTTTGGAATACTGTCAGACAGCGTACAATCGGCTCAAAGTATAATAAGGTTCATAACAGCGATCAAAAATTGGAAGGGAGAATTATATGCATCGTGCATCATATGTAAATAAAGAAGAACTGCAATTAAATAGTTGGTTTGTATTAGTTTACTTTGAACGTCGAATTGTTTACCAACTGTAAATAAATTAGTTATGATCGGTATCGAACGGAAGGCAAAGTACTGTATTTTCTTACATAAAGGCCGCCCTTGAATACAAGCCGCTTTCGAATAGAAGCCGCATTTTTTCCTGACTGAAAATAACAGAAGCCAAGTGTTTCTTTCCTCATATCATTATGATTTTCTTCTTCGCCTTACTCGGCGTTGCAACCGAAACAATAAAAGCCGCCCTCAAATACAAGCCATTTTGGATTATAAGCCACCCCTTTTCTTATTGAAAAAAATAGAAGCCGCGGCCTCTATTCAAGAAAATACAGTATTCCGATTTGCTTAAGTGGAGGCCTAATGTCAACCCTGGAAAAATTTTTAGGGAGAATGATAAATAGCTCTCTGAAGCTTCACAAAATCAAATACAATCAATGACAAATTGACTAGAAGGTTAAGTTATTAGCAAATATTTTTTTTGGTGAGTTAAGTTGGGGAAAGGTCATGGCGGCCTATACAAGCCCGATAATAGAAGAAAGAAGAAAGCGAAAAGAAGAGAGAGAGATGAGATCAAGTTCATTGACTTTGGATTTGAAAGAGAGCAAGTTGCAGGATTCGGGAAAGGAAGAAGAAGGTAAGATGTCCAATGAATTGCATGTTCTTGGGATGAATGATGATTTTTGGGATAGAGTTTGTGGATTAGGTAGTGAAATTTGAAAAGGGTGTGAATGAGTTGAGCTTCTGGTGGTCCTGACACGCCTCAGAGGAACTGGAATAGTATCCCTGATCTCCTGAGAACAATGTCCGTTAACGTATCTGTAAAGATGGAAAAATCTCCAACCAAACGACCATGGGAAAGAGGTTGGAGAGATTTGGTGAGGTTAGGATTATTGGTGAGACGAATGGCTTTGGACTGGACTTCGTCGAGAAGGTAGAAAGTGGATTTAGGAACACCAGATACCCAACAAAACGACAAATGATTTGTGTAATATGACATAATATCTTTGACAGGCTTCCCACACAAAATGTGATCGCCGATGTGGACAGTCAAGACGTTTTGAAGGCAGTTTGGTCGCCTTTAACGATACATAGAGGACACTCTAACCCAATGCTCGCACACACCACCAAATCGCTCCAACCTCTTTCCCATCGTCGTTTAGTTGGAGATCTTTCCATCTTTTACAGATACTTTAACGGACATTGTTCTCAGGAGATCAGGGATATTATTCCTGTTTCTTCTTTGGCGTGTCAGGACCACCAGAAGCTCAACTCATTCACACCCTTTCCAAGTTTCACTGCCTAATCCACGAACTCTATCTCACAAATCATCATTCATCCCAAGAACATGCAACTTATGGAACGTCTTGCCTTCTTCTTGCTTTCCTGAGTCCTACAACTTGCCATCTTTCAAATCTAATGTAAATAAACTTGATCTTATCTCTCTATATTCTTAGCTGCTCGCTTTCTTCTTTCTTCCTTTGTTGGGGCTTTGTATAGGTCACCATGGCCTTTCCTCAACATAACCCACTAAAAAAAAAAAAAAAAAAAAAAAAAATGCTATCCTTGGAGCCAAACGGATAAATACGAACATAATGTGATTTTTAGCAGCATTTCAGAGTTGAGATATCACTTCCTCAGGCCAGGGTTTATTTTGAAAATTTATCGAAAGACGTAAGGACCAGCTGCTATGAGATGTCTGGCATGAGGAAGCGGACCTACGGCCTATGGTCGTACTCAGCAAGAAACTGATCTGGAAAATTATTTTACAATCAAACGCTTGAAATTCAAAGTGGATATTTTTTGGTTTGGGATAATCTAGTGTCGCTTTGATTATTGACTGGTTTCTGTTTCTTGAGGCCGTGCGTGATTTGCTTAACATTATATCAAAAAGCCACAGGATTGACTATAGTGATTTACGAAAATTTGGGGAAAAAACACAAGAATTGTGATTGATTCAAAGGAACTTTATCAAAGCATGAAATCTTGCTCACACTTATAAACCCAGACAAACCATTAAATCAACACGTTACTGTATTGTGGTATGCATTCGACCAGAAGTGATATCACCGGCTGGTATCAAAATTGTCGTTTTCGAGTGCCTTTTGCGATAATTGGAAGCCCATATCTATTCCTAGCTGCAAATCTAAATTCGTTCGTAATTTTCTTTCTCTGTAATTCATCCCGCTGCTTCAAAGGGTGAATCTTCCCACCTACGCTCAACGTTTTCATACGAAACTGCACAGTCATACTTCCAAAATTTGAGAAAGTTTATTGCAAGTTTTATGTTACCAAACTTTGGCCATTCAATGAGTTTACAACAGGGTGAAAGGGTAAAAAGACCTCAGCCATTCGCAAAACCCTAATTTCGAGGGATTATCGATGCCAACAAGGACCTTCGAAATTTCAACTATGAAGCGAAGGGGGGTTGTCGTTTGCAAAGTTAGAAAATGAGGTTTTAATGTCAGGACACTCGCACAGGAAATCCCTGTATTGAAATTGGCGATGAGGATGAGAAACCCGTGGACTTGGATTTTGCGAAGCATCTTACGTAGAAACTGTGCGAATCATCTCTAAAGAGTTCCTGACTGATAGAAAGATTCGGCGGTTATCACGAACCGGGAAGATGTAGCACGCAACAAGGAGACATAAAATGGGCCTACTTGTAACGGGATTCTTATGGTTATTACCGCATAAATGTGAGTAACCACAATTTAATCTGGTATCAAACCAACTGTCGAGACCGGCAAACTTCTATCGAGTTTTCTATCGAGTTACCAGCGATGTTTTACAGGATTGTGATAGCCGACGCTTTTTGGCAAGCGGATGACGGCATCACCACGGCCGCTAAGGAGCAAGGAGAGGGAATCCCCAAACACAACCAAGTCGAAACTTCCACTGAGTGGGGGTTCAAGTCAAAGTAGCGAGTTTCAAATCCCACCACACGGTCCATTTCGTCAATTTGTGCGCCGAATTCAGGGAAGGGTATCAATCATGTCACTTAAAATTTCCTTTCGTGTGTAAGAGCCTGATTTGATGAAATTTCTGACATTTCTTTCATGTAACTAGGCTTCTACGTCATTCATCAAACCTTCCCCTCTGAACTGCCACCATCACTAGGAAAGTATGCAAAAGATTACTCACGTAATGCTCACTTTTCTTAGAATCTTTTATGCCTGCTGCAGGTGCAACGTCGACCGTTTTGAATTTTTTTCCTTTGATGAATCCTCTGTCTTTCTTCAAAACAACCTCCGACTGCTTGCTGAGCCATCCAGACTCGCGTGGTCGCATCTTATTTTGCCGTTTGCCATCATTGGGCTTTCTCTTAGGACTAGCGTCGGTCGTCAGCGTCACGACAACTGCAACGACAGTTAAAAGCAGATAAAACTTCGCCTCCATTCTTCTCATTAATCCTGTAATATTTACTTCACTCTGCCACTTTCCTTTCCTGTTCAACTTTAGAGTGACTCTGTTTTGCGGATATCGTCCCTGGGCAATCTTATCCCCTTGCATTGACCAGTTACGTAATACAATGCGTCAGAAGACAACTGCCATATTGTCTTTCTAAACCTTCTTTTTGTCTCATCACAGTAGCTGACAACAGGCGCCGTTGTTGTTGTGTCAATGGGTAGCCATTGGCCTTCGACCGCTTGTCAGCAAAGCGTGTCTCGTTTAGGTTTAGGCAATCTTTGGCCCATGCAGTGTCCCAGTGGTGAAATCCTCGCTTGGTACGCGGTAAATCGGGGCTCGACACCCTGGCAAGTCATACCAAAGACTTGACAATGGTACATGCTATTTCCCTGGTTAGCATTCAGCACATTGGGAAAGTGAATGGGATGTCAATGCACAGTGCTACCAGATCTCTCTCATCTTCTCACCTACCAACCATATATACAAATCCATTCTATTATCCATTCCCTTGCTAAACATGCATCTCAAAAGCTCGGTTTCCTCGCCAGAGCCCACAGGTTTTTCTCATCCTCTCACCTTCTGACTATATACAAATCCCAAATTCGTCCTTCTCTAGAGCACTGCTCCCACGTCTGGGGTGGTGCTCCAAAATCCACTCTCTGTCTTCTCGACAAAGTCCAGTGCAAAGCCATTCGTCTCACCAATGATCCTAACCTCACCAAATCGCTCCAACCTCTTTCCCGTCGTCGTTTAGTTGGAGATCTTCCCATCTTTTACAGATACTTTCACGGGCATTGTTCTCAGGAGATCAGAGATATTATACCTGTTCCTCTGAGGCATGCCAGAACCACCAGAAGCTCAACTCATTCCCACCCTTTCCAAGTTTCACTGCCTAATCCACAAACTCTACCCCACATATCATCGTTCATCCCTATAACATACAATATATGCAAGTCTTGATTTCTTCCTAATTTCCCGAATCCTGCAACTTGTCATCTTTCAAGTCCAAGATCAATAATCTTGATCTTATCTCTCTCTCTCTCTCTCTCTCTCTCTCTCTCTCTCTCTCTCTCTCCCTCTCCTCTTCGCCTTTCTTTTTCTTCTCTCTTCAAGTGTTGTTGCTTTTTATAGGCCACCACTGCCTTTCCCGAACGTAACTCTCTGGAAAAGAAAGAGGATAGCCAGCCCCCAAATGTAGCATTTACTGTGCTTGCACAGCTGTGTGGACCAAAGGCTAGTGCATTGTAGATGGACACCACCCTTTTCCCCAAGAATGATGATGGAAAGACGTCGACTTTTGAGTTGGCCCTTGCCCACATTGCTATACGGTAGGTCCTTAGACAAAACCCACCCAGCAAGAAATGGTATATTATCATTTCTTCAGAGAGTGTCAAGAACAATGTTATGATGAAGGTACACTCATTCTATTAGAAAAAACTCTCCATCAGAAACTGTTCAGTCATGTTTCCAAGACTTAATCAACTTTAGAATAAGATTTTACCTGAGTTTGAAATTTTTTAAATCTTTGCTCTTATGCCGTCAAACTTTTAAATTTCGCTTGCTTTTTAAAAGCATATCTTTAAGCCTTTACTTTCTTCTTAGAAATAGTGATTTTTTTTATAATTCATGAAAAACAAAGAATTAACAAATAGCCCTTCTCGTTCCAGGGAGCAAAGATTTTAAAAGCGTACCTAATGACTTCCAAACTGAAACATCCCTTAGGAGATTCAAAGCATCCAGCAAGGAAATAAGCTTAGATTTTTACTCATTTTCTCGATTGCCATTTTAACTCTGTGTTTACTTTGTACTAAACAGGTCTTTGGCTAATAAAAGTAATTTACTTACTGAACACATTATCCTGTATAAATATGAAAGATTGTAATATTACTACTATTATCATTATCAATATTAATATATATAATACTAATAATTCATAATATATATCAAAATGAGGTTCTAAGAAAAACTATTTAAATCAATCTAAAAGCAATTTAAATCTGTCCACTTTGTTAATCTCTCCATTAGCGCTTTAGGTATCTTCAGCAACTCCTGTACTTCTTTGCTTGAAATGTGCAACTCCCTTTCCATTGAACCACAGCATAGACGTTTCCTCATCTCCAAACTTTTCACTATAGCCATTTGAACCTCCAACTACATTTTTTGCTTCAGAAACAAAACTTGGACCAATCCTGACCTTCTTCCCTATTAGACCTGCCCCATTCCAGCGACTTAATATCCATCTTCATATATATCTACATTTATTTTGTTCTTTTCCGATTGTACTAGTTTTATATTGTATACCGTAAGTCAGGCAAGCCAATTTCAAAACGTCCTATGTATTAGAGAGGTTTGTAATTGTAGTTTAAATTGAATTTGAATGGAAGGCTTCCACATACTTTATTTGCACAAATTACATGGGAAATGACATATCGTCATTTGGGGTAATAATGTTGGAAAAGTTATTAGAAATTCATGTCAAAAAACTTGGCAAGGCACTTTTGCACAGAAATTGGACATCAAGCTAAGAGGCTCACGGGCAAAGATTTGCGAAGTTTGTTATCAAAAATCAGTGTGTTCGCTGGTATAAAGAAGGCTTCTGAATTCTGAATAGGCCTACAGCCCGCAATGTAGAATTGCAATATTCTGTGGTTAGCATCTGCAAGGTAAAAATGAGTCTATTTCAGTTGGGCAAGTCAAACCACCCTGAATCTTCTGTGTGAGAGTGAGTTCAGAACAGCGTTTATCGCCTTATTCAACATGAATACAATTTCAGAATCCCGCATTCTAGGGATACAATTTTTGCAACAGCTCTATGAGCTGACTTGCATCCGAAAAAGGGCTATTTATGAGGTCATGAGAGTTTCTGAAGACTGTTGCCACATATAGTTAACTTCCGAATTATTCACACAACCATGCTGAGGACGAAGGATCTTCATCATTTTCTTCACTGCCAATCTTTAAAGGCTGCAAACTCTAATTTGGCCTTCTGCTCAATATAAACTATCCTAAAAATAATTTGTAACTTCCCGTCTGGTATCGAAATGACAGACTCGATGATCGTAAAAGCCTCACGCTGTCGACCCTCTCAAAAACGTCTGACTGTTTCTTTGCTTCAAGCCACAATCTTTTCTCCATATTGCTGCAGGCTGCAAAACATATCTCAACGAAGGCCGCTACTCATGGAGACATGACCATGTGCTTAACTTTTTGGACACATCATTTCAAAAGTTTAAAACCCTGTACTTTCTATGTCCATTCTCCATTTCATCCTAATCTTCGTCCTCTTCATCGAGTCTTTCCCTCAAACGTATTTTGAGGAAAAATGGTTGCAGAATCGGTTGCGAGTCGACGAAAAATGAGTCGAGGGCACTTTTGGCGGTCGATATCCAGGGACACCAACGTGGAGGTTTCTACATTGTCATTCTCTTCATCTAATCACTGGGGATGACCTACGTCCTGACATGCTCATCTCCACTTCTTGTGATACTCTGCTTGCTGTTTGATTTAGATTTGGCTTTCAAACGATTCTTAATGACAGCTCCAGTAGAAAGTATGCCAAATATCACAACTTTCTCTTTCTCTATCATCCAAATGTATTTCGACGCATTCATTCAGACGTGCAACAAGTCGACTATCGTGCAAAAATATCTTAATTACCTGATGAAGAAACTGACTCACACAATCATAATAATATTTGGAACCTCACTCTATCAAATAAAGTTGATTTTTACAATTATACGCCTCGCTATTGACAGATAGTGCATAATTGGCTATCTGTCTTAAATGCTATATAAAACGTTACAATAATTAACAGAAATGCATGATAATATTAAGAAGAAAGAAATGAAATGGTTAAAAGTCAAATAGCCTTGGGTTAGTCCACGTTTTATCTCTTCCAATAAACTGCGTTGCATACTCGATTTCGAGTGTAGTAGAACCCAGAGGCAGGGCTCTGAGTGTTTTCTAGGGAAGTGGATTTTATTACGTGGTTCCACATTGCTTTCCTTACCAATGCCGTTTTATTGTGACATGTGTAGAACTTGAACTCACAACCCTTACAACTCATTTCTTCCACAGAATGCATCATAAGGGGACTTTTAGCGATTTTCGTGACTTTCTAAAATAATGATGATAATGATAGTAATAAACTGTAAATATGTTTTATTTATATATATATATGTGTGTGTGTGTATTTATATATGATGCACATGTAGATATTGAAATATCTATGGACTGTTATCTCATATATTGTATAAACTGTACATTTATGCAAATATTCTTATATCTCAATACATCTAAATATATGTATATGTTTATATGCATACATAATCTTTAAAGTTTGCAGACTGTAATAATTCATCTACAAAGAAAAAGCTCTTCACAACAGGGCCTAGTCTTTAAGCAAAGTGGAAATCTAGCTTTAAAAGTTAAGAGGGAACTACTATATAGATAATTCGAAACGTTCATTCTACGCAGTAGTAGCAGTGAAATTCAGTCCTTACAATACGATCTAAGTTGCAAAATGTCATTGCTGCAACAAATTACATTGTTTGCTTGGGCAACAAACCTTGGCCTAAACCGGATATCTAACTGTCCTTATAGTTTCTGTTAGACTCGCTAATCCAGAGAAGCTTGGATTTTAGATGAAGAATAAATTCAAGATGGATATCAAATTGAAAGAATGGGGCCGGTCTAATAGGGAAGAAGGTCAGGATTGGTCCAAGTTTTGTTTCTGTAGCAAAAAATGTAGTTGGAGGTTCAAATGGCTATAGTGGAAGGTTTGGAGATGAGGAAACGTCTATGCTGTGGTTCAATGGAAAGGGAGTTGCACATTTCAAGCAAAGAAGTACAGGAGTTGCTGAAGATACCTAAAGCGATAATGGAGGGATTAACAAAGTGGACAGATTCTAATTGTTTTTTTGAGTTCGGATAGGAGAGGGGCGTCCTTGTTCCTTGTTCTATTTAAATTAGAAGAATTGCAATGAGAATTTTGGTGATTGATATTCGAATTATTTTCGTATCTTCACACCGCTGATGAATATTTCACTGCTGAAGTAAAAATTATTGCGGAATACCGGTTTGAGCGCAATTGACACCCTGACGACCTCTGAGTCATTCTGTTAAAATGATGTCAAATTTCGTTTGTAAAAGCTTCAAGATATTTGATGCGGTTATCCGGATAATGCCACCCTCTATTTCAGTGACTAAGATTTACGAAACTATTTGTCACCAACAGGCTACAGAACTGAGACTTTAAATGATCCAAAAGCCGATTCTAAGCCCAACCGCAAGTGCAGGCGAAACTCAAGAGAAATCCGCAGCAAATTCACTTAAAACTCACAATTTCAACTTAAATTCACACAGTAAAGATCTACGTGTTCCTGTGGCTACACAAAAATTCGACTAAAAACTGCTTCGCGCACATTCCTGCTAAAAACAAGTTGAACTACAAAAGAACTGCAAAGTTGCAAACACGATTAACTTTTCCCGAGAGACACAGCTTACAAAGGGGTAAAGCAAGAGAAACTGAATCAAACGACATTTGAATAAAATCAAGAAATGATTCTTAAATCAAGATAACGAATGCAGGACAATACACGCTATTGCAACACATTGGCCTAATTATTAATGATTCCCAATTCACATACAGCACTATTTCTTGCGTGCTTAAAACTTCATTACTTCCTAGGATGCAAATCTGTACTTTAATTAAACAAACATTTATCATATCAATAATTCGATGTTACGAATCATATCGTGAAATATCATCATTAACTTTTGAACATTTAGGTGAAAATTTTGTGATGAGCCAATGCATACTCCTGAAGAAACTTAAAGAAAAGATAAAATATTGAATTTGTCTCAATCAGCCAAAATTGCTAAACCTCACAGCATAACGAGATGGCGTCCAAGTTTGCATCCTGGCCAACTGCAGTCCCTTCAGAACAAGGCAATTTTGAAGGATATTTCACTGGTGGGATATTTGAGAAAAGGGCACTTTAGGTAACTGCAGAATCCGCAGTTAGCAGGGTGCCAACAGTAGCCTTATGATGTTGCTATAGACTGTAGAACGTATAGACTGACGGCTTGTTTATGATAAAACCTGTACATCTTTTCTTAAAACTTTCTTAACAATTTGCCGTCTCTTATAAATAATAAATGCCAAAGTCTGGTTCTCAGTTTTTTTGTTCTTTCGCAGTGAGAAACGTGCAACAGCAGCTCTTGAACACAGCAGTTCAAATGAGGCAAAACATCCAAACCAAATTTAGTGAAAAACCAGGGCATTTAACTGGTAGGGCAAAATATTTCCACTGGTGGGGCGATGGTAAGGGCTGGTGACAAATGCCAAGGTACAGCCATAATCTCTTACAGTTTAGTAATAAATATTGCTGAACCAAATGCAACAGAAGTGCATCGAAATTTTAACAGAATTTGAACATTGCAAACGCCATCTCGTCGTCGACATCCTTCAGTCTGCATGAGACGATGGAGTAGCGCTGGAGTGTCCTCTCCAGTGTAGCTACTTAGCCTGGGCAGGGTGTATGGAAGACGAGCTGTTGTCCAGGCAGTCAGCCCCCCTCTCCATGCGGCAGGTGGATCCAAGGGAACGACGAATGCCAATACTGCTTGGGCACCAACATCGTCGCATTAGTTGCCGGAGTGCCGCTATCTTGCCAAAGCATCTTCGGGACTCCAGCTCCTGATTTTCTTTTGGGATTTACTCCCCTAGCCTTTTCCAGAGCAGGTAGACTGCAAGGCAGCAGTAGGGTTATTTCGCAACCCTGATTAGGGAGGCTTCTGGCTACTGCACCTTGCCCAGGGGTGGCCCAGCACAGTGGTGACTAAGGGGTAGTGACATTCGTCCTGAAGCACTTGAACTCCTGAACCAAGGCCTCACCACCGAATGCAGTTTAACTTCATACCCAGGACATAAACACAATCTAGCCAGTTATTCTACTCTACAACGCAGCTTCATGGATAATTAGTCGCCATTTGACATCATTTGTGCCCATTCAGGAAGCATTGAATCACCAAAGCAACATATGGTTAGGTCAATCTAAAATGAAACTAGAGAAGAAGTGTCTTATTCTAGAATTCTGAAAAGCTGTACGTCCGGATTGTTTTAACACCCCCTCTCCTACGTCCGAATTCCCCCTTATTCAACAAGCTAGGGCTAATGCCCCATCAGCTTGGGCGTCGACTATGAATAGTCCCCAGTGGAAACCGTCATGAAAGCATGGACAGTCCATTCTGGTGGCCATTGTATCTAGCCATAAAATAACGAGGGAGAGGAAAGCCGAGACCTCGTCACATGTACGCAATACAGACTAATGGCTACTATTGTTCTATTTGAAAATTAGCTAATGGGACTGAGCACAATAGACTGTATTCGATACAATAGTGGCCTTGCATTTTTGGGGGGCATGTGGGAAGTTTTGCTCGAAACTCTATGAGTTTTTAAAACTAAGCCCTGCTCTTTATCATAAGCTCTGCCCAAGCGTTCTCGATTTAGGAGCGTATACTGCTTGATGCTTTGTCATAAATTAGAGAAAATTCAAGGGAAGTTCAAAGGGGGGTAGGAACAAAGTGTCAAGCTATGGTTAACACAAGTGCTACTCTAGTAACTATCATCAACATTAGCTGAGATCAGAAATTTGCTATTTGCTTTTAAAACTAACTTAAGTGTAATATTGCGCCCCTAGATAATCGTGTTTAATCGTGTCCCACTGCACTATGCGGCTATTCAAAACAAGTTTGCTAAGAAATACTGTAGGTGTTATCTAGAACTTTCATTTGAAAGCTGTATACTGTCTGCTTACTACATAATTTTCATAACAACCAAGTAGAGAAAATGTGAGGGACGCTCAACGAATAGGGGGCATAGATACTTCCTAAAAAGGGCAAAGGGGATGATTAAGCTGATATGGTATATGCTCAAAAATCAATCCTATTCTCCTTCACTGAAAAGTCGGGAGGACAGTTGCTTGCCGCTTACCCCCTTGCCGCTTACCCCCTTGCCCCCTGCTGCTTTGCCAAAATTCCTCGATTCTCATTCTACTTTGTATCCGAATTGCAAGAATTTAGACTGGCAGATCGAAAACGTGTTTTAGCGTTGCATCAATATCATACGAGACTATGGCTATAGTAGACAGATGCCTGTAAGTTCTGCTGTTTAGAAAATCACCCTAAATACGATGTTTATGGATTAGAGATACAAAGCTATCGCTTCCAATTTAATACCTTTCTCAAACAAGACAAATGCAGTGAGGGATGGAAGACTTGGGCCTGTTTGCAAAGAAAGCAGGATGATAAGAATGTTCAAACATTTCATTCAATGGTGAAGAAGTACTAAAACCCAGATTGTCAGGCCTTGTCAATATTGCGAACCGTATCTGTGTTACACGCAAAACGATAGCGGACAGCGTGGCCTAATGAACTCGTCGAACTTTGATAAACAGATTGGTTGAAGAGCTCGATCGACTTCAGCTTGACAACGGTCGTGAAGATGCAATGACATTCTGGTCAAAGCACTCTCGATTTTTGCGTCAATAAACCAACGAGCGGTGTCGAGTCAACCGCTGACAGCGATTTGCAGGGGCCTAGAAATATTTTGTTTTCCGCTCGACCTTTCCCCGCTGTATCCCAATATCGATGGATCACTCATTGTGAACGAGCCGTGAGTTCAATAGCCATTTCACGGATACACAATCATCCTTTGTCTACCATCGACGGAAAGCATACAACGTGACGAATATCGAGTCCCTGCGTCACAAGGATTCCGGATAATGCCTTCTACACATCGGTTTCTCAAATGACGAAAATGGAACTTTTGAAGAGGAGATTTGCTGATACACTGCTGCTGCTTCTCCTGGCTTTAGGATTCATCTCTTGCAGGAAAGATGTTTTAACAGGACTCCGTCCTGCCCACAACCGTAATGACAAGGTAATGGTTACACTGCTATGCAATACAGAGCTAATATTTTTGGTAGAAACGTATCAAGTGAATATATTGAGAAGGTGTAATGTTTATAGGTGCAATGAGTGTCGAGCCAGCTTATCTTTTTTTCGATTTTAACGCCCAGGTCAACCGCACTGTTGAGATTCAAGTAAGGCTCGTGAAGTAATCTTTGCCGTTTGCATGAAAATTTTGCATGGTGCTGAGGACGAAGCCAAGGAATCCGAAGCTTCACTACGTTGAAATGTTGTACATTTTCAGTTATTTTGACTGGGTTACAAGAGGCCATATATGTCTCCGAATGCATCACGGAGTCTTAAAGAAGGTTATCGATGCCATCTTGTTAACCGCACCCGCATTTAAAAACTTTCAAACATTAGGCCAGTCAACGCCTGAATTCTTGGTGTACTATCGACGGAAAGACAAGTCCGGATACACGAAAGGCCGTTCTGCCTAATCTAGATAGCTTGAGCATAATCATATTAAAGCTAAGGGAATCATGACAGATCTTTATTTCACTGAGAATTTGTAAATAAAGAAATTAAAGGATTTGACGTTATGTAACAGTGATGATTTTCTGCCGAGGTGTTTAGACCCTGAATAGGCGCTCGTATTATTATCGCCATCAATGCATTATCCTCAATATTGTCATCATCATTCTTGTTAGAAACTGAGACCAGAAAACAGACTGATTTTCGCTTTCTACATAATACTACCACATAGTGGAGATCAATCAGTTATAAATACGTAAATAAAGATAAATATATGTATATGTATAGAAAACATGGGGTAAACCATGTATGTAAATCGTCATCATCACCATGAACGCAAGGCATGCAAATGTTCCTGGATAAAGATGCCCTAATATTTATACTATTTACTAGTTATAAGGTTGTATAATTATTATTATTATTATTATTATTATTATTATTGATAGCAGCTCGATCACGTCATCTTTTGTTTCTTTACCTTGCTTTGGATTTTTACTAGTAATGAACATTTGTATCTTAATTTTTGTATGTCGCCATTTTGTTAAATTACTTTGTAGATGGACGGTCCTTTGTAAATCAGCACTGCTGAATTGGTCACCGTCCTAGAATAATTGAAATTATTAGTTATTTATCATTTAGTTGACATTAGTAACGTGACTGGTAGCGTTTAGGAGTTGAATGAAATTGGTTTTTCTGTTCTGTTTATATAAGCGGGTCACATTTCCGACTCTACGGTAAGTCGACTAAGGCCCGCAAGAACATTTTACTAGTCTTAACTGGCTATTGAAGAAGATCACGAAGTGAAACATGACAAGCGTGTATTTGGAAGACAATCGTTGCAAAACAATTTTTGCAATTTCTACCTAGCATCCGAAAAGAAGTGGATTTAGGACACTGATATATTATGCTTACCAAGCAGAATATCCATCCCGAGCTTATATCATGTCGTCATTTCAAAATCCCTATGATTCATGAATCATAGGGCAGATTTAAGGTGACTGAAGAGCGATACTTATCAAACAGCTTCCTGGTCCTTCGTGTCGATATGCCCACAAATCCCAATTCCTATGGCTATATGGCGTGGAAACTGGATGGAAGTGTCGCGAAGGGAAGAGGAAGGCCAAAAATGACCTGGATAGACAACGTTGAGAGGGAAGCGAGGAAGCGAGGAAGCGAGGAAGCGAGGAAGCGAGGAAGCGAGGAAGCGAGGAAGCGAGGAAGCGAGGAAGCGTGGGTTGAGGGAAGAGGATGTGCAAGATCGGATCCAGTGGAGAAGAATGACATGGATGAATGGAGACAGCAACCCAGCGCAAGATGGAAACAATGCTGTCTAAATGATGATGCTGATGCTTATGATGATGATGATGATGATGATGATGATGCTGATGATGACGATGATGATGATTGTGATGATGATGACGATCATGATGATGATGATTGTGATGATGATGATGATGATGACGATGACGATGACGATGATTGTGATTATTGTAATGATTATTGTGATGATTATTGTGATGATTATTGTGATGATTATTGTGATGATTAATGTGATGATGATGATGACGATGATGATGATGATGATGATGATGATGATGATGATGATGATGATGATGATGATGATGATGATGATGATGATGATGATGATGATGATGATGATGATGATGATAGCTCTGTTGTAGACTTTTTCAGTTTAGCTGAAGACGAGCTTGAATCGCCCACAAATGGACCGCGCAAAAGTTTGATCTTGATCTTTGCAGCGAAAGAACTCATTTTATAATCGACCCAAATGTCAGCTCAGTTAGAGTTAACACCGGCCTGACATCTGTCATGTAATCAGCCCCTTAAAACTGAGCTATCCTCCAACCTTCAGTTGAAATTTTTCAATAAGACGCTCAGAAATTTAAATATCTCTGATTCTGTATTTGTTCACCCGATTGTAGGTTTAGTGACCCTTGTGAATTCATCCCTAGTTGTTTATATTTTTGCCCATGCAGCAATTTCCACTTCTCCTCATTTTCGCATTTCTTCACCTCTTTCCTTGCACTTTTTAACTGCCGTATTTGCACAGGCCCACAGTTACTTTTCTCTTCCCTTCACTAAGCTGTCCTTAAACCGTAAGTTTGCAATGTTTTCTGTGTAGCCTACAGATACTTTAGATATCTCTCTATGTTCTCGGGTTGCCGTGGTGTAGTGGTCAAGCTTGCGGACTCACAACGCAGGGGTTGTGAGTTCGAATCCTACAAGTGTCATAGTTTAAACGCCGTTGGCGCGGAAGGCAATGGGAAGCCAACTCGTGATTAAGTTAACTTCCCTTTAGAAAACTCAGAGCCCTGTCTTTGGATTCTGCTACGCTTGAAGTCGAGTATGCAACGCAGTCTGAGATTCTCTTTCGCCACCTGATTAAGAGCGAAAAATCCCCGAATACATATCAACTTGCTATGCACTTTCAGTTTGTATTCCATATCGAAAATGCAGCTTCTCAGAAGCTAATCTTGCTTCTGTTATTTTCCTTAATGAATATTAAAGCCTGAAAATTTTTACATCTACAGACAAAATTCCTTCTGTTGTAATTCTTTGATATTATTTGTTTCAGGTATTAAAAGTTAAAAGAAGAGATATAGGTAATTGTCAGTAACTTCCTTCTTCAATCATCTTTGAGAAGAAGACTCTTAAAAGAGAAAATCTTAAGTGAGTAGATGAATACTCACGGAATTGGGACGTAAGTTGCATTGATGAAAAGTTTAAAATAGTATGTGCAAGTCAAGGAAAAATGATAAAAACTGCAGTTTCAGCAATGAAGCAGGAAAAGGCAACACAGCATCCAGACTACGAACAATTAACAACACCAGCTACCTAAAATAAAAACAATTTGGGGAAAGCAAGTATGATCCTATATGTTCATTGATGACTAGAATGAACTGGAAAAAAAACAGAGTCCGCAGGAAACTTTGATATTCTTGAACCACCTTTTACAGATACGTTCACGGGCATTGCTCTCAGGAGATCAGGGATGTTATTCCAATTCCTCTGGGGCGTGTCAGAACCACCAGAAGCATGACTCACTCGCACCCTTTCCAATTTTCACTACCCAATCCACGAACTTTGTCCCAGTAATCATCATTCATTCATCCCAAGAACGTGCAATTTATTGAACTTCTTGCCTTCTTCTTCCTATCCCGAATCCCACAACTTGGCCTTTTTCAAATCTAAGATCAATAAACTTGATCTCGTATCCCTCTCCACTTAACCTCTCACTTTCTTCTTCCTGCCATTACTAGGGCGTCATGGCTCTTCCCCAACATAATTTACTAGAAAAACCACACGGTTCTGGACAACAGGAACCGATTATATGCATGCTTTTTGTGCCAGAAATATCTTCACTAATTGGATTTTATGTACATATTATATTAACAATTAGTTGAATAAAGGAACCCCACGAAATGCACTCTCGAGTGACTAAGGCCTTCCACCGTAAAGACCTATATTATAACTATTATTATTAAATCATTATTATCATCATTATATAATGCTGCCAATTGACTCATGAAGGGTGAGCATTTAAAGATAATTTAGTGGTGGTGTAGCCTAGTGGTTGAGGTGCAGTGTTTCGAATCTTGTGAGGTCTACTTGCGTGGTTTCGAATCTCGTCGTCGGAAACAGTGATAACAAGACAACGGACAACTCATTTGTCCATCCTTCCGATTTTGGTGAATGGAATTAACTGAAAATTAACTAAGAATTAACTAGAAATTAACTAAAAATTAACTAAAAATTAACTAAAAATTAACTAAAAATTGACTAAAAATTAACTAAAATTAACTAAAAATTAACTAAAAATTAACTGAAATTAACTAAAAATTAACTAAAAATTAACTAAGAATTATGTTTGCTACTATTGGAGTCTGCCAGTTATCGGTGATTTAAAATCTGATTCTGCAAAATGCAAATCACAGAGCACCGAAGAAGAATTAGGTGACCAGTTATCTCTACTTATTCTCAATGTCCATTGTTTCTTCAAGCTTTCTGATTTCGGAAAGGGATAAAGAGATCCTTTGGTGTCAAAACTGCTTGAGAAACACCCATAAACGCAGCAATGTTTCGACATTTTAAATCTTCTCTGGTGCTACTCCACGTTCGACTGCACTTCGCCTCGAGGAATGCAAGTTGGTTTACCCCGTAACGCATAGCAACCAATTTAAACCAATCAGTGATAACATCCGGTCGCACAGCGTCTCAGAAGTAACTCTGAGGGCACAAGCACTGACGCACATTGATAACAGCTAGTCTAAAAACACAATGACGATTCGAACATCATCTTAATCAGGCGTGGGCAAACTTTTCAGCAGAAGGCCGCAGTCACACATTTTTAGTTGTAAAGGGCCGCATAGTATGTTGCCAAGGATGTTTCAACATTAGATTGTCACGCAATAAAAATTAAAAATATGCTAGAATCTTTTGAAAACATAATCCATCGTGCTTAGTACGGTAACACTTTACATGTTTGTAATGCGTTTATACGGTATCAAGCGATTAGAAAGCGAGAATAACGGGAGAGTTGTTTTCGCTTGATATAAGTTATTGGCAGGCCACAGAAAAGCACTCGGTGGACCGTTGTTTGCCCCCCCCCCCTGATCTAAATTGATGCTCGTGATCTAACAATAGAATCTCGGATGATTCACGTGTCAGACTGAAAAGCGGAGAATTCACAAAGAGTTGATAAGGAATGAAACATTTGACAATGGTGAAATCGTGGTTTTTTAAGGTTTTTGTAACTGTATGTTCTTCGATTTTTAGATAGCTGCGAGAAATTCATATTTGGATACAGAAAACGGAAACGTAAGTGCCTTCAAATTTATGCTAAATGAAGTTTGCGATTCAGGCCTTTCTGACGAAACTTAATTGTAATGGCTATCACTAAAATCAACCTTCCTTGAACGCAGCCGTAGATATCAAATAACTTCTTCTTTCATCTTTTATTTTGCTTTACTGGACACACATTTATAACAGTTTCGAGAAGTTGAAGTGTTTATCCTGTTTAGATATTCATATACTATAATTATTATTGTTATTATTATTACTCTTGGAGCATTCGACAAGTCCTGTGATTCTTTACTTTCTATGCTGAACGACCTCGACACTCCATATGACTTAAAGAATCGCATAATTTCAAAAATTATGAATATTTGCATACGATGCACATATTACATGTTTTGCCGACGAAGCAATGACTGGACCGACCCTGCTTTGATGGACCTTCGAAAATTTTTCTCCTCTTAATTAAACATTGTATTTCCTTTCGTTTCGTTGTATTGTCATTAGTGTTAAGTAGAAATAGCCAATTACACACTGCCTGCTATAAGAGAAGTGTGTTTTTGTATCGTAAATATTTAGTTGAAGAATGGTTTTAGAAAATAAAAAATTATCCCTAAGGTGTTTTTGCTTCATTTATCTTCACCGCCTTCCCCGGGTCGAACCCAGGTTCTACGGCGCTAATGGGCAGTCGTTGTCTATTTGATAGATGAAACTTTCCGGGGGATATGGGTGGATCCTAGCAGAGCGATCTTCTGCAGTTCGTTGACGTTGATATTTCCCGGGATTTTACTGATTTGCTTGACCATGCCTTTCTTGGTTACTCCTATTGCCCTGGTGACAGCTATTATTGTCATTATCATCATATCATTATGGCAGTAGTTGAATGTGGTGTACAAGCTATCTGTTCGCCACAAACTGATGCAAGATAGGTGTCAGGATAGCTCAATGGTAAGATTCTTGCGCATTGATCCTATGGTCAGTGGTTCGAGTCCCAACTCAGCTAAAACTTTCACTTAGGATGAGGAGAGTCGCCAGCTCTCTGTAATTACAGGCGTAGGAATCACGAGGTGTGGTCACATCGAGAGGAACGACCTGGACACTGCTCGATAAGCAAAAAGGTTCTCAGCTTCCGAATTCCTACCTTTAACATCTAGGTAGAATCACGTATAAAAAATCCAATCATTATTATTCATATAACTATCATCATTGCATACTTGTATAAAATATCTTTGATGCTAACGTTTAAAGAAGTGCTGCATTTATTGCAGCCCTAATTACGGGCCAATTGTTCAGCATTTAATATTGCTTCACCTGTTTGACATTGCTGATTTTTACTCTTGAACATTGCAGTCGACAGCTGCATCAGTGTTGCTGACTTAAGCCCATTCTGTGATAAAGACCAATGTCCTAACAAGCCGAGTCCACCCGAAGCTATCTTTCCTATGAAGATGTACTTGAACAAAACGACCAGGATGATCGATGTCGAGGTCTCATGGAAAGAGCCTAAATTTGGTAAGGTTATTCAATTCGAAGTCTCATCTCATACCATGATTTCCTGTCTTCCTGTCTTGCCATTTCCTTCATTGAATCTTTCCCTCAAATGTGCTTCGAGGGAGAGTGGTTGCAGAATCGGTTACGAGCCGACAAAAATGAGTCGAGATCACTTTCGGCGGTCGATGTCCAGGGACACCAACGTGCAGGTTTTTGCATTGTCCCTAAGGACCTATCTTGTTTTTGATAAACAGTTCCGAACTAGAGTCATTGATTGAGGTAATTATCTCGCTCTGGGTAACCAGGCTCGTCGAAAGAGGGTGCTGCGGAGGGGGGGGGCTTTCAGCCGCTCCCCCAATAATTTGCCAATGTTTGTAGCTTAATTTTTCGGAAAATATATAGCAAGCGGGAATCTGGAGAATGTATCATATAAACCAGCTACCCCTGATCCCTGTAAGTTATTTTCTGCTAGTACATACGCTATGTAGATGTATAATTCAATTGACCCAGTCTCAAAAAAGCTGTCAAAATGTTTGCTGTCCGGACCCCAGTTCAGCTCACTGAACTCGCAACCCCTCCCACCCCCTGAGGTCCATTTCGTCCCGATAGGCCATGGAAAAATACCTTTCTCATACGAGATGATGCATTTGAACGACAAGATTATCTCTCAGAGAAGCCTTCCTCAGTCCTACCATAGGTTTAATCATGAGAAGGCGTTACCATGAAAATAGCTTTTTTTTTAGTGGGTTATGTTGAGGAAAGGCTATGGTGGCCTATCATATATCAATAAATCTATAAATGTTCACGCTGCCCTCCCTACAGAATCTGCAGATAAAAATCGGAATAAACTTGAATATTTCCCTTATGAAAGGTCATCGATTTTCTCGGAGAAATAAGGCAAAGCACTTCTAAGAAATTTCCATCATGCCATTGATCCTTTTATAGCCTGGTGTTTTTGAAAACGATGACGCTGAAAACCGCCAGGAAGTATATCTTTACAACCGGATTCTTTGAATAAAAGTGAAAACGTGGATTATTGACATAAAATAGCTATCATCCCGTTAATAGGATTTGCTGTATCTACTCTACAAAATGTAAACAATGTTGTCAACCCAGGACTGCGCGAAAATTTTAACAAGTGCCGGCCAAATCTATTGCGTAGACGGAAGCTTGACGGCCTGAATTCGCTTATAAGGTTGTTCGGAATTGCTCTGGATGAACAATAACAAAGAAGAATACGTTTAAAATGTTAAATGGCCAGACACTGCATTCTAATCACTCCCAACAGACTGCCATGAAATGCTATGGAAACCTGTCGAGAAAATAACGGCTGGTACGTTTACACAGGAAACATGGCGAACCCACGAACTCTATCCCACAAATCATCATTCATCCCAAGAACATGGAATTCATGGAACGTCTTGCCTTCTTCTTGCTTTCCTGAATCTTGCAACTTGCCATCTTCCAAATCTAAGATCAATAAACTTGATCTGATCTCTATCTCCTCTTAGCCATTCGCTTTCTTCTTTCTTCCCTTGCTGGGACTTGTAACGGCCACCATGGCCTTTCCTCAACATAACTCACTAAAAAAATCAATGTTCATGAGCCAAAATATTTGCAGTCGATAAAGATTGTTTTTTTGGTTAAGTTTCCTTAAATTTGTTTGCATAAAAGATAGTTGCTTTTCAAGTCTAGTTGTTTTTCGATTAAATCAAAGCTACTTGTCTTATCATTCAATTCGACAACTTCCCTGCTTCCAAATCCGAAATCCTTTAAATTTATCTTACCCCCTTCCCTTTTTAGCTTTCCTCTTTCTGCTTTTGTCGCGGCTGTGCTGTAGGCCATTAGGCCTTTTCCCCACATAGCAAACTAAATGCCGAATCCGTGGTGGTGGCCGAGTGGTTAAGGCGCAGTGTTTCGAATCATGCAAGGTCTACTCGCGTGGGTTCGAATCCCGTCGTTGGAACCATTAACCACAAGCCAACAGTCAACTCAGCTGTCCATCCTTCCGAGGTCGGTAAATGTGTACTCAGAAGTAACTCTGAGGGCACAAGCACTGGACAAACATTGATAACAGTTAATCTAAAGTTGAAATGTTTTATCCAGTATAAAAATTCGTCCTTATTTATTTATTTTTTTAATCTCATTTTCTCATTCTTTGTTTCTTTCATACTAACCTTATTTACGTTAGTCTTGATTATTTCACTGCCTAGGTTTGAACAACCTTTGTGGTTTCCAGCTGCATTTTGCTTCGTTGAGAGGGCCGTTGTACACTTACTGCATGCAGTTCAACTCAAAGGTAACTATCTTCTCTCTGGTTCTTACTTTCACGTACTCCCCTCCCCTCTTTGCATAGCACAAATGTTTTCATAAGCCTTGTTCCCATGAATTTTCCACGCGATACGGTTGTTAGCATATTGCTCCGAGGCAAGCAGGGACAATGTCGAATAATTTTCTTGGGAAATCCACGATCTCGCTTAGCAGGAATTCTTCTTTGATTCAATCAATAAAAGACCAGCAGGAGAGGCAAAAACATTTTGTTTTTTCGTATTCGTAGAGTTTCATCTTGATCCATTGCCTTTTTATCGATTTCATTACCTAAATTCTTTTGCCTAGAAAATCGGGTTTTCGTATCGCTTTAAAAAGAAGCACCCTTTTCATAAAGGTAGACATTTGGACACTGAGAACTTTTTGCTTATCAAGCAGTGTCCGAGCCGTTCCTCTCGATGTGACCTTACCTAGTGATGCCTACGCCTGGAGTTACAGAGAGATGGTGACTCCCTTCACGCTAATTGAGAGTTCAGCTGAGGGTGGACTCGAACCAGTAACCACAGGATAAATACGCAAGAATCTTACCACTGAGCTATCCTAACCGTCTTTTGTCACGGCGTTAAGAGTAGTCGGTTTCTTTCCTCGCCACACGTAACACCGGGCTTAGCACCAAGTATCGAGCTCTTGCTGGCTAGAGAGTAAAAAGGCATCGTTAAAGCAGGAATGACCTTAAGTCGAACCCGGAACCTTCCACATGGTAAGCGTTTATTTAAGCCCTGCATGAAGATTGTACTAAATCCAAAAGCTAGTCGATGTTATTCATTATACATTCGCTCTGCTTGTCAGTAAAGTAAAAGGTATTATCAAGAACTGCTCAAGGCTTTTGAGCAAGTTCATTATGAGGACTGCATGGATTTCGTGAATATCATCTGAATTTCGTGTAAAGCTGAAGCCCATCTTTGTCACACTCTTATGTTCAGTTCTGTAATCTGTTCTGTTTATTCGTTTCTTTTTTACTCTTTACTGCCTTGCATTGTTCACTAAAAATCTTTACCACAACTCTCAAGAGGATTGAAATTTTTTATTTGCTATTCAACATAATCTCTAGAGAGTCTTGGTTGATTTTAGGTATTTGACTTAAAAACCCGCGGTTTTTATTGAATTGATCAGATGCTAAATGTTTCGATAAGGTTTTACTTGTCTACCTATCGTTTCTCTTCAATTTGTACCCGCGGTAATCTTTCATTGCAGAGCCAGCACTCCTTTCGTCTCCCTCGGTTGAACTTCAATGGAAAATACAACATCACAATTGTTAGCCTTCCTGCTTTCAAAAACCTAGATGAAAGCAGTAGATACCAGATTTTTGAAACTCCAGGTAAAATTTCCACGTTAAATTTATGATTTCGGCTGGAAAGTTTAGGCCCATCTTCTCCATACTCTTTGGAGGTTAAGTCTGCGCTCTTTCTCAATCTTTGCCAACTGTTCGAAAAAACATGACGGGGTAGAAATTCCTTATTGATAAAATATAGCAAAATTATAGACAGTACTCCAGTGTAATTGTGAGGGGTTGGTTAAGGTCCAGAACAGCGTATATTTGTAAAAGTCGGGGAGACAAATGAAACTCAACTTGGCACTCAAGCTACAATATTGTTTCGACCAAACCTCAACTCATTTACGCCCAATCTTCTCAACGCTTTCTCAAAACTACTACAGATAGGCTTATATGTTATAGAGTTTAGACAGATAGGGGGGTTAAATGAGTATTGCTCATTTCGTAGCGACAGTGCATTTTTACTGATGAAGGTCTTTAATTTCGATATTTTTTCTAGTATCGTGAGTAAATACTAATTATGATTGACATGATACACGCCCATATGCATTTGTATCAATGTATGCGAAAGAAAATTTGTAAAATCGAATATAACATTTGATTGAACTGGATTCTATCTAAGTTCATTCCTCGCTGTGATACAAAATCCATATTCATTCCTAGAGAAATGCGAGATGTTCAAGAATGCAGGGGTAACCCCACCGTGGCAATGCGGTAAGTTGTTTTTAATATCAAAGTTCTCTCGAAGAAGCGTGTAATAAAACGGCTGAATTGAGGAGACATGAGATGGAAGACTTTATAAACCAATGACACGGCGATTATGAAAGTCATAACCAAATAAAATTGTATGAGGCGTCGTTCTCTAATCATGAATCTTGTGATCGTCGGGGCATTGGTTATACGGTTCAAGTGATTGGAAGTACCTAAAAGCTAGACATCAATTCTACACAAATTCATGTTAATTAAGTTCGAAGTCGAAGATTTAAAGATTATAACAGGTGACGGAATTCAATATGGCTATTCTCGAGGGATTCATTTTGAATGATAGTCAAATGGATGATAAGAATAAGAATGAGTGGTTTAAGGATATATTATTCAGTTATTTATTAGCTTGCAAAGAATCCTGAGTTCAAATGGTAGCTCTAGAACCCTGCCCGCACCACCGTTCTTAACACAATTTGTGTCACGGGTAAAGAGAGATCACTCAAGAATCCGCTTCGTTAGAAAATACAACTCGGTCACTCTTCTGTCTGCTAAGCTCCGATTCAGATATACTGTACAGTAGTCATTGCCAATTTCAGAATTTTGCATGATGCTATCAGGTTCACAGTTAGCAAAGCCTGAAGATATGTGAGTTGCATTTGTCAAAGATCTCTACAAATGATGGGAATGAATTTATGGGAGGGATGGAGAATCGAATCATTTTTCGAAATCGGATCTATGCATACATACAGTACATACATACAACCATCCATACATACATAAATATATACATAGCCATACATAGCCATACATATATAGCCAAGCCATACATACATACTCATACATGCATAGCGAAACATGCATACATGTATACATACATGAATATATGTAAATATATTCATGTATCATCTTTGATAATAGAGGTGTATTGATGCTTTATTCGCAACCTCTCAGGAGTGCAAAATAACATAACAGTGGCTTGCACAAATGGCTCCATCAGTGTTGCACTAGAGAAGCCCAAAAGTGCTGATTTCTCGTTTTATTTTGGCATGATTCTGGCTGGAGATGGCTATGCCCGGATACCGATCTACAACAAAAAATTTAGCAAGGTATTCTATAATGTTCTCGGACTCAAATTCATCGAAAGCCAGTTAAAATGATGCTCCTGGCCTGATTTTTCTCCTTAAATCCTTTGCATTTGATGTCATCATGCCTTTGGTAGTCCTTTGCTAAAAGGGACATACCGTAAGATCTCATGCAGCACTTGGATACGGAATATATTTTATTTGGAGGTTCCCCCTTATCGATTGCTCTTCGTCATTGAATCTTTCCCTCCAATGTGCTTCGAGGGAAAGTGGTTGCAGAATCGGTTACGAGCCGACGAAAATGAGTCGAGATCACTTTCGGCAGTCGATGTCCAGGGACACCGACATTGAGGCTTCTGCATTGTCCCCATGGATTACTCGTTGTGATGAACTTAAGAGATCTTATACATTAAGAAATTTGAAAAGTGCGATCACAGAGTGAGATGGTAAAGGATGCAGCTGTTTAATTTGTATATATACATATATATAAATGTTTATCTAAGGTTGGCATGCCTAATAGCTCGAGGGTAATTAATGGCAACTATTTTGATACAATTTTATGAACGAACAAAGCTGAATAGCGAATTATGTACAATATCAACAAATAAAGCGGTATAGAACGAGCAAAATGCATCGATCTAAATTGCACGCTGCATCCTTTTTTACAGGAACAGAAGTTCGCACAATTTTCTGATCTTCCTCTCGGATTGAAATACGTTCTCAAGGTAAGTATTTGATTTTTCGTCCTCTAAAGACCAGCAATGGAATTATTCTGGCATAGCACTGAAAATTGCTTTTAAGATGTGTACATTGAACGGAAGCTAGTATATAATCGTCTCTCTTCCACAACATGTCTTACAAGCATGAGTAGTGGGAGATTGCAAGTGATGGGTGTCAGGATGCCTCCGTGGTGAGATCCTATGGTCCGCTGTTCGAGTCCAACCTCAGCTAAACTTTCACCTAGAGTGAGAAGAGACGCTAGCTCAATGTAATTCCAGGGGTAGGAATCATGAGGTGTGGTCACATCGAGAGGAAGGAACTGGACACCGCTCGATAATCAGAACCTTTGTCTAAGATGTATAGAAGGTGTAGCCTTAACTGCAAAGAAAGAAAATTTTGGAAAGGATCCAAGACCAAAATTCCCACACAGGGTCGTTTTGATAAACTTTTTTGGTAATTCTAGTACTTCGTCGTCCGGCACTCTTGCTTCTTTTTATCTAATTATGTTAGCGAAAGGCCATGATGGCCTTAGGTCTATACAAAGCCCCAACAAACGAAGAAAGAAGGGGCCGGTTAAGAGGAGAGAGAGAGATCAGATCAAGTTTATTGATCTTAGATTCGGAAGATGGCAAGTTGTAATATTCAGCAAAGCAAGAAGAAGACAAGACGTTCCATAAACTACATGTTCTTGGGGCAAAAGATGATATGTGGGATAGAGTTCGTGGAGTAGGCAGTGAAGTATGGAAGGGATGTGAATGAGTTGAGTTTCTGGTGGTCCTGACACGCCTCAGAGGAGCAAGAATAACATCCATGATCTCCTGAAAGTAATGCCCTTGAAAGTATATGTAAAAGATGGAAAGAATCCCAACTAAATGGCGATGTGGGGGAGATTTGGCGACGTGGGGATTGTTGATGAGACGTGACCTCTCCTGCTTATAAACACTCTGTATGTAACAGTCACTATTTCCATGTTTCTAACATCTCTAACAAGGGTCTCAAACTCGCGGCCCGCGGGACAACTGCGCCCCGCAGAATGATGATTTTGACCCGCGTCTTAGAATAAAAGCTTTGAAGATGTTTGGAGCATTGGGATGTTTTTATCAGAGCTTTTCTTGTGGAAAACCAGATGCGGCCCAGTCTCATCCATACTCTGCTTCCAGTGGCCCCCCGGTAGACTGAGTTTGAGATCCCTGTTCTTCAGGGTATTGGATTGTAAACCATTTCCGTCTGAAACATCAAATACAATTCAACTTACTATTTTTCTTTCCCTTGCAGATATTCTTCATGAAGCATTCCTCTCTGTTCACTGTATACTCCAAGCCGTTCATCTGCGAAGGTTAATATTCGTACTTTGGATTTGCTTGCTCCCAAAGTGTAATTTTACCCATAATCATGATTGTACTCATAGCTTTGACCATAAGAGTAAAAAGTTTTCATCATTATTATGTACTCAGAATTTTACAAAACGTGAATCAATAGATTTTGCCCCCCCCCCCCCCCCCCCCCGTCTCTATTAATCTTATCTTTCTTTCATTGCATATCCTCTGCTATAGGCCACCAGGCCCTTTCCCAAACTTAGCTTACTGCGAAAAAATGCCAAATGCCATTCCTACGACTATCTCCAGTTACCGTCGCTAATTCTTCCTCAGTCCGCTTCCCTATTTTGCGTACAATTTCAGCGAAAACCATGCATGGTATTTGCCGTTGATCGGTGGTAGTGCCAGCATTTTCCCGACAGTGGGGGCTAAGTTCCCCAACCAGGGGCTGGATTATTGATGCACATAATCTTGCGTTTGGTAACGATTGTTCACGGACCTGACATGTTTCCCCCGGCAGAAATGTTTTAGCCACTCCTGTTCCCTCTGGCACCATTCCTGTAGATCAGGGATCTCAAACTCAATTTACATAGGGGCTGGTGGAGGCAGAGTCTGCGAGGGGCTAGGACGCATCAAGTTTTCGGCAAAAAAAACTTTGATAAGAACATTCCCATTTTTAGAAGTAAAGTTGATTCAGGTACTTGCTACTATATACAGTAGATAGTGGCTTGTGGGAATGATATATGTTGATCTGCTCCACAAGTTTCACCTCTCTTTCAGCGAATGCTCCTCTTGTTACGGTGTCGCCATGCGACAATCAAACAGTTACTGCGAACTGGCAAAGCGTTTTGAGGCCTTCAAATAACGCGAATAACGTGCAGGCTGCTTATGATTACAAGATAACGCCGTTGCGGAGGAGTGAAAACATCAAAATGACCTATTCATCAGGAAAGGTAAGGCAATGATATTTAAATGTGCTTTAGAAAACTGCGTCGCCTGCTCAATTTTGAGTGTAGCAGAAACCAGAGAAAGGGGGTCCGCAGGCTTAACAACTACGCCACGGCGCCACTCCAAATGTGCTTTTACAAGCCTCAAAAGAAGTATTAAAGGCGTGTTCGTAGTTACGGAGTCAATTTATTGTAAGGGGTTCCATTTTTTTCAAAAGCTATCACAGATTCCTTGTTAAATGCTTTGAATGAGATATAAGTACGAACATAGCTATGCAAATATATGTATACATAGCGATAATTACAGATATACCTTGCCATACATGCATAGCCATACATACATACATACATACATACATACATACATGCATACATACATACATACATACATACATACATACATACATACATACATACATACATACATACATACATACATACATACATACATACATACATACATACATACATACATACATACATACATACATACATACATACATACATACATACATACATACATACATACATACATGAACGTAAATGCATTTCTCCCGTGCATCTGAGGAATTCAAATGATTCAAATGTGAACTCGTGTGTTGAGCAATTTCTTACCTTCTACTGATTCTCCTTTTCTGCTTTCCAGTTGAATGAATCATTGCTCATATCCAATCTCACAAAGAATATTGATTACACTATCCAGGTGAGACACTTTTGGGTGTAATAGAAGTTTGACACAATTTCGCATCGGTACTTCCTCACCTTGTTTAATGAGGAATGGCTTCAGAGAGAGCAGGGGGGCTACATCCCTTCCGTCAGGGAGCTCTAGCCTATCATTGGGCACAAATTAAAATCTGCGACCAATCTTCACCAAACGCACGTTTCTGTTAATTGACGATCTAGCCCACTTGCTGGGAAACATAGCCCCCGGTTGGGAAAATCCTGACAACTGTCATTTGGGTTACCATTGGATTTTTGCGATGCCGTGTGTTTATGGATTCGTGGTACCAAAAATATTTACATAGATTGATTCATTGCAAACGATAAACAGTAAGCGAAACTTGTTAATCATTTTCTAAAGACATTGTGAAAACCAGCATCGGCACCTTGCAAGCAAAGTAGCCTCTCTTTACTGCATGAAACGAGGCTTTAGGAAATTAGACCTGTTATTTTTAGTTCGTGAATGATTAACTGTTGTAACACGACTTCCCAATTAACCAACATGCATTAAAGTGTCAGAATACCTCAGTGGTAAGATTCTTGCACGTTGGTCTGATCTCCCTCCTCCCTTAGCTTTTCACCTTTCTTTCTTCCATTGTTGGGGCTTTGTATAATTCACCATGACCTTTCCCCCACACAATTTACTACAGCAGAACAGGTAAGAAAAATTGATAATTAGTCAATGTTTTGAATCCACCCTTAGCTAAATTCCAATTAGAGTGAGGAGAGTGGCCTGGTCTCTGGAATTCTAGTAGTAGGAATTACGAGGTTTGGTCACATCGAGAGGAAGGACACCCGGACACTGCTCGATAAGCAGAAAGCTTCTCCGCTCCCATTGACAATAACTATATATTAAAAGATCATTCATTGCAAAGCCGTACTCAGTGACATGGGCCTGAGAATTGTTGCAATTCTCTGGGTTACAATGCTCTAGTTTGAAAATCTTATCATTAACGTAGCAAACTCCTTTGCTCAATAGATTGCTGTCAAGTTGGAGCAATACGGGCAAATCCAAGTCGCTGGTAACTTCGTTTCCGATGTATTCTCATGTAAAGGTAAGCATGAATTCACCAAAGTAATACTGTATATTAGTACCGTAACCTTTTATTGTTTTCATTCCGCCACCTTCCTAAATTCTGTAAGATGGACATGAATTGAAAAAGAAATTATTCACTTCTATGATTGTTGAAAACTTTTGTTAAGTTTCGGAGTTTGGCAGCCGTTAGGGCGAGCTCTGACATGTAAGCACTGTTCTCTGAATACGCTGGCTTGCCTTGCTTTGTTGAAGCAACGCATTCCCAGACGTTGTGCTATAAGCAGTTTAACCTATCATAACCGGATACTTGTCCTTCGTCATGGCTTGACAAATTCATTTTTGCTAACAAACCAAACTCCTTTTTCACGTGGGATGTTATTGTTTATTCTGATTTACTTCCTGATTACAGCAGTGTAGTACAAGCTTAGAAATACCAATTTAACTTAACTTATGTTGCTAAAGGCTCAAAGTTTTCCACCAACGATCGACGCTTCTTTTAGATACAACAATACAGATTAGCAAAACAAGCAGAGAAGAGGCTAACGAGATGTGGTTGATAATTTTACCTTTGGTCACGGCATGTGCTTTCGTCGCCCTTTTCGTGTTCGCTTGCTTGAAATTAAACTGGGCGATGAAGGCCAAGAATGCTTGCCAAAGACATTGGAGAGCTGCCTGCTCCAGTTCACTTGCAAAAACAGGTGAGTTTTCTGCGGTATTGACGTTTTTATGCAAGGTTGGTGGTGAGATGCTAGGTTTATCATGGCTTGTACAAGCCAATGACGTGAGGCGCCGATCCAAGACATGGATGAAAGGAACGGCCTGGGAGTAGGGTAGGTATTGGGGAAAAAACAACCCCCAGCCATCAGCCGAGAGGGTGTAATATGGAGAATATGGTCAAAGACGAACCGAATCAAGCAGCTCTGGGGGGGGGACCTTTCATGGAGGAGTGGAGGTGAGAGATGGAGGAAGGTCGCTGTGTCTGCCACCCTCAGGTTCCCCGGTGAATGCCGAGCGATCACGAGTCTGAGCGAGAGTGAATGGGGTGACCTTATGAAGGGAGAAGATAGAGATATATGTAGATGAGTCTTTCAGAGGAACCCCAAATTTCGTGCCTTTCAGCTGTTCGATATCCTGGGTGTCAAAGTTGCAGTAAGGTTTCAACCAGGAAATTCTGGGAAGAGAGCCAAGGGAAGACGCCCCTATTTGCACGCTATATTACGTCAGTAGTGTATGCGTAAATGTTATTTTATTGAGTTACGTTGGGAAAAGGCCATGGTGTCCCACACGAAACCCCAACAGTGGATAAAAGAAGCAAGTGAAAGGCTAAGAAGAGAGGGAGATGAGATCAAGTTTGTGAATTGACCACTGGTGAACATGAAACTCAGATTTCTCAACTAAAGCTTATTCTTCCTCTCTATCAAATATCAAAATAATTTGTGTCGTTGTTTGTTAACGGAGGCTGGGTATTTGGGGAGCTATTCAGTTGATGCGGGCCTGCGGTATTACCACTTGTGTCCTCAGAGTTTCCGCTGAGTACTCATTTACCGACCTCTGGGCAGTTGGGTTGGCTGTTGGCTGTTGGCTTGTGGTTAGTGGTTCTGAATGCAGGAGTGGAACCCAGGCGAGTAGGCCTCGCATGATTCGAGACACTGCGCCTTAATTACTCGACCACACTGCCAATTTCATCTTAAATTTACCTTGCAGAATCCATTTACCTGTTGGAAAGTGCACAGGTCCTCATGGTGTACCCGTGCGGCTGCGATTGCTTGAACGAACTTACTCTGTTGCTTGGTCAGCTGGTCACAGATATGGGCTTAGACTGCATCCTCGATTTGGTCGTGCACGATAAGGTCGACAGAGACGTTTTCATCCTGGAGAAACTCAATCAGCTCGGAAGGAAAGACTTTGTAATTTTTCTCAACTACACAGGTGATTGCGATATATTTTCATTGATTCGAGTGACTTACAAAGAATATAATTGCAGTAAATATTGTATTATAGTTGCTGGTCGTTAAAGGCGTTGAAACGAGACTGTGACCAGACTCCCTCAAGGGACATGGTTGAGCAAAATCTCATGGGACCTGAGTTTTGTTTTAACTTTGCAACAAAGGCGTTATGTTGGAGGCTCTGCCCTCAAGGGACCAAGGTATTAACTGAACTTAACGGTTTTAAGTCAGTTGTAGTTCTCCCGTAGGACCCCGTTTTTCTCTTTTCGTTACGTAGCAATCAGTTTATTGATCTATGGAGGAAGCCCGATGAAATGCTGTCAGTGCTCTAATATTTATATCTGTAGAACAAATGGATGAATTATTATAATTTTGTAGTTGCAACCCGGTGTCTGTATCAACCAAAGTGTGGAAATCCAATATTTTGTCATTATCATTTTGCATGGGTCAGAGTGCCTTAACTGTAATAGGCCTACACTCAAATTTTTGAAGACATCCATTAGAAAGGGTACCCTCAAATTGCCGTCGAAAATATAGAATAGTAACCAATGTTAGCCGTTGAATACGTGAAAGTCCCACAGTCTCCAGGTATAATCATTGCAAAGTATTCCTGTTGGACAGAACCTTCTGACTATAAATGGGGAGGTTGTAGTTTAAAAAAATTAGGAAAATTTACATTTCATGTTAAACACTCGCTAGAAGGATTTTCACAGAAATTGGACGGAACGCTAAGAATCTCCTGTCCAAAGATTTTCCAAGGTTTCTTATAAAGGATGGCTGCTCTCATATGCTGCTTCAGTCTAATATAAATAATTTTACTCCCTCTCCTCTGAGCCTTTCTCCTTCTTTCTTCCTTGTTAGGGCTTTGTATAGGCCACCATGGCCTTTCCCCAAAATAAATCATTTTAAGGAGCAACGGTATCGAAACCAGAGGCTTGAGATTTCTAAGTAAACGCTTCACCAACGTATCCGCTGACTTCTATAAAAAGCAGAATGAGACCGACGATTTACAAGCCAACCACTTCTCGAAGTAAACATGGAATTTCGGAATCATGGGCGTGTTTATAATACCTGAATCTATTTCCATAAAAAGTTGCTATGAAATGAACTGCAGACTCTGGTAGCTGTTTTAATCATTCATAGAACTGCCTCCTAGTCTAGGCGCATAGCTACCAAGACAATCACCGCCTCCGCTTATATTGTTAGCAGTTCGCGGTTAGATAACGGAGGTAATAAGGCTTAAGAACGGAGCAGAGTGTCATGACACTGTCGCTATTTGAGACTGCACAAAGCAGGTGGAAATTTACAACGTCACTCTAAAATATCTTTCTCTCTGACACAGAGATGTTGCCATGGAGCTTATTAACAGATCAAAGTGTGAAACAGAGCGATTTATTCCATTGACTGAAGAAAAGATTTCTAGGATGGTGTTATTATCTTTTCCTGCTTTTGTACAACATGATAGCTCTGAGGAGCTAAAAATGTTCTTCCTCTTAGCGTGCCATGTCAGGAATCGACGTTGGCGACCATGATCTTGAACCTATTCTATCCTGAGCAAGATGAAGAAGCTCTCCCTTCCGAATCCCACCAGCGGCAATCACTAAGCTGTCAAGAAAGCGTTCTTTTGGCGTCCTCTCCATCTTGAACCTTCAATCTTTCCCTCCAGAACCGACCTCTCAGGACCGTCTCCTCTAACAATGTGCCCAAAAGACTTCAGCTGTCCTTGAACCATTTCTTTCATTAATTTCCTTTCCTCTTTTGCTAAATCCAAGACCTGTTCATTTGACATCATCTTTGTCCATGATACTTTAAGCATCCTTCGATAGCACCACATCTCCATTGCTTCCAATCGCTTTTTCGTCTCAACATTGAAAAATGTTCTACGAGCTTCATAATAACCAATGCCATGACGATTACAAGAGTCCTAATCAGAGAAAGACGCTTTTATCCGTTGTAATATCTATTGGCAAGTAGTAAATTACGCTGCTTGGTGCAGGTAATTGCAGAGTTTGATGGTGGAGGGTCTCCAGTCACAAGCCTAAGTTTTACGAATATTCCATAATGTTGAGAGATAGTTTTAGTGAGGTCTGTGATTTCGATATCACTATCGGCGACGTAAAGCTTCCGAAAACCTGAATGGCTCGCTCGATAGAATACGGCCAGCTTATCTTAAGAGGTAGTTACTGTCTTAAAAGAATCTGGTGGTAGGAAAGGCACTCGATGATAAAATCTCCAAAACAACTGCCATGAAAATTTAGGCCCCATGATAGGATGGAGAAGAAGCATTTCTATTAAAGAGAGTGTATTTGGTTCTATGGGAGCATCTGTAGCCCGCTGTTCAAAGATAATACCTATCTGTGTTTAGGTGCTATCTCATACCGGCTTCATTTGAATGCTTTTTTAGGTACTTGCGTGACATCTCAAAATGCACTGAAATCCCACAAAGATGCGATTTTTTCGAAGATCATTCCCAACTGTTTGGATTCAAAAAGCTTGATCTCAATTAATTTTGATAAATCCAAGAAGACTGAGCTCGGACACAACTTGAACTTTGACAAAAATGTCCTTGAACAGCTGGAATCCCTCGTCAGGTTGCTATGGAAAGTGCCCAGTTTTCAGTTCGGGCACCAGTTGCCAGAGAAGAACTCTGTCCAAATCAACGAACATCTGAAGGAAGAGATAAAGATAGCGACTGCACAGGTTTTGCAAAGTTATCATGGAAAATGCTGCAAAACTTCATGTGAAAAGGTATCCTGCATTTTGCATTATTGACTCAATTCCATTTGGCAGCAACCCTACGACAGTTCACAATAAACATGCACCCTTTCATTGATTTACTCATCATTGATATTCGACTAGTGTATCACATCGCGAGGTATCGAATTTCGTATCATCTTTCATTTGATAAATCATGTCCTGTATTATCATTCGTACACACCATGTGCTATCATATCTGGCCAGTCTTAGCATATCATGTCGCGCCAATCTGATTATCATCATCATCATCGTCATCATCATCATCATCATCGTGAAAGACCGTCCCAGTCCATAGACGCACTTTGATAACAGATTTTTCTCCACCCACTTCTCGCAAACGACGCCCGTACCGCATCCATCACTCCCATGCCAACGCGTCTCACAATGTCTCCAGTCCAGCTCCTTCTTGGTTTTCCTCGGACACGATTATCTGGGACGCTTTCATACAAAATTGTATTAGCCAGTTCGAGCTCTTTCGAATTTTTGGTCCCATGACCGAACCGACGCATTTTTTCCTCTTACGCTAATTAATCCTGATCAGATTGTGTCGCATCATAATCACATCATATAACATCAATCATATCATATCATATAATATCAATCGTATCATATCATATATCTCTCATATCTATCACACGGGAGGTCTACGATTTATCTTTTGATGATAAATTGCGTAGGCATATTTCACTTTTGTCTCTTTTTTCAATTTGGTGACTACTTTTCATGTCTTGTTTTCAAGGCAGGATGATGCTTTTAACAATGGTCCTCCCCATCCACGCACCAAATCAGGCAGCAAATCAGCTGGTTTGCTTGATATTCCCGTGTTTGAAGAAGAAGAAGAAGAAGAAGAAGAAGAATAAGAAGGAAAATAAACCATAACAGATCAGCTTATTAGGCCAAGTTTTTAACGCCTTGCGTCAAGGGAGACTTTGCTGCCGCATGTTGAATTTATTCAAACAAATGAATAATGGATGGCCTAAGTATCGATTTATCAAGATATCTAGAATAGAGCCTTAGAGAAGAGACCTCGTATCCATGTTCCAGTGTCAAGTACCCCGGGTGGTCTCCGTTCCGTTTGGATTTTTCTTGATTTGCCGACAGGCGTTTAGTTCTGTTGAAATTCAGAGCAAACGACGAGCGTCCAGTTTTAGAGGATTACTGTAGAATTGAATTCAAAAGTGCAGTTGTTATTAATTAAACCGCTTACGTACTCACCATATTTTGACATGGTTCTATTCAGCTCAAAATAGCTGGTTGCAGAAGCGTTTGAATGGGTCAAGCAATATAGATGTGTGAAATGTTCTTCATGCATGTCTTTAGATAACCACTCAGTGCGATATTGGGTGTGTTTCCATTTGGTTTACAGTCAAAACTCTGTCTGATTCGAGATCTCTGGGGAATCTTAAAAAATGTTCGCATTGCAAAAAGTTCGAATTACAGAGCTCTGAATCATAGACGCTTTTGTTAGGAGATTCTCAAGGGACCTGAAGAATTCGTTCGAACTAGCAAAAGTTCGAATAAGACAAGTTCGAATTAGACAGAGTTGACTTTATTTAGATTCCTAACAGCTGAACGGTTAAATGACTGGCGTCTCCCACTTTTCAGTATTTGGTCTCAAGAATTTTCCCTGTTTGAACAATTGGAAAGAGATAATGTCAGTAGATCAATGCTTCAGTCAATTTTTCTCTTGCAATTTTTAGGTCACACTTTCGCCGATGCTAATGAGCCCCGTAAATTCCTTCCTATCTTGCCCAGGGAATTCCCCTATTTGACAGGTGGGAGCCCTTCCCGTCATAAACCCTCCCTTCAAACAAACGGGTTTTGGACTGACACTGGAGCAACGTACTGGCTGCTTTAAAAGATCACCCAACGTCTCCAGACAGTGGTAGATGGAAATACGTCGATGAAGTCGGCAAGTGAAGCTTCAGTTCAACAAAACCGAATTCCTCTTTACCTGTCCACACAAGCATCCGTCGCTCTGTAGGTGCCATAACGAGTTGTGTCGTCAGCCGTCATGATGCACCGTCAATGTCAATAATCTTCCAGCTCTGGAAATTCGATAGGCTTATCCCTGATCTATCGTCTTAATTTCAACAAGTGGCTAGCCTGTTTTGAATGTAAGAACACGTTAGCTTTACACCCGAGGATGGATATTAGCACATTGAAAAGCTCTGCTTATCGTGAAATTATCTGGTCCTCCTCCTTCACGATGTGACCACACCTCGTTATTCCTAAGCCATAGATAAGATAGAGCTAGCGGCTCTCCTAACTGTAAATCGTCTAAGATCAATAAGCTTGATCTTATACCCGTCTCCTTTTTGCCTTTTACTCGGTTTTTTCTTTCACCGATTATTTGGGCTTTGTATAGGCCACCGTGACCTTTTCCCAACATACTGCGTTGCATACTCAATTTCGAGCTTAGCAGAAACCAGAGACAAGCCTTCGAGGTTTTCCTAGGGTAGTGGATTTTATGAGGTGGTTTTCCGTTATTTTCTTCACCAGTGGCGTTTTTATTGCAATTAGTGTAGGATTCGAACTCACAATTATTGTGAGTATTGTGAGTCAGCACGCTGTCACTAAAAAAGGTGCAAATTAAGCTGTAGGTGGCTTCGAACCCCTGACCATGGATCTGTGAGCAAGCATCTTAATTCTCAGCCATCCTTCCACATAATGGTGATATACAGACTAGTACGAAATCATTAGCTGTTGGCAGAACCGAACAGGACATGAACTACAACTTTTACTGGTTCTAAACCGTTTTTTTCTCATATTTTTCGTAATTAGCTATTTAATTTTTTATAATTATTGATCGCTATTCGGTAAATATTTTCTTCGTGAATGGATGTATCTTTTATTACAAGCATTACAAATTGCTAACCTGTCGACTTGCTTCGAGGCATCTTCTACTTCACAGCTCATTGCTCGCTCCCTCCCTTTCCAAGTTCACTACCCATCCAAGTGTCGGGAATCAAACTTCTCGGCCCACAGTCTTCCCATAACACTGAATTATTCGCTACACCGTTCGTCTTTGCGTTGACTTAGGCTCACAGTGAAAAAACAGTGCAAAATAGGCCAGTGTAAATTCCTCGAACAAGTATCCACTGAAATTCCTCCCGAATGTTGACACTACTTATTTGCTTTCCTACGAATGCTCTAGTGCAGGGGTGGGCAAACTTTTCAGCACAAGGGCCGCAGTCACAAATTGTAAGTTTTAGAGGGCCGCACAGTAAGTTGCCAAGGCTGTTTCAAAATAAGACTTTCACGCAATGATATTAAAAATATGCTTGGATCTTTTGAAAAACATAATCCATCCCTAGTACGGTAACGGTTTACATGTTTATGATATGTTCATACGGTATCAATGGATTAGAAAACGAGAATAACGGGAGAGTTGCTTTTGCTTGATACAAGTTCTTGGCATGTCACAAAAAAGCACTCGGTGGGCCGTAGTTTTCCCACCCCTGTTCTAAAGTAAGTCGCATATTCTCAATATAGTAATTACATTACGTTCTGGAATACTAATTATAATGCTATTATAATGCGATGTTCTAGAATCGTCCATTACACATAATATACTAGAACGTTCTTCGCCACACAAGAACGCTATCCCACAAATTATCATTCATCCAGAGAACATGGAATTTATGGAACATATTGCCTTCTTCTCCCTTTCCTGAATCCCACGACTTGCCACAATTCTAAGATCAATAAACTTGATCTGATCTCTCTCTCTCCTCTTAACCGGCCCCTTCTTTCTTCCTTTGTTGGGGCTTTGTATAGGTCGCCATGGCCTTTCCTCAACATAACATACTACTAAAAGAAAGAAAAATACAGCGAATAAGATAGAAAATGTGCAATGTACATGAAAAATAAACAGGATTAAAACTCCTTATCTTGGAACCTGGGGGCTGCAAAATACTTATTCAAGGAACTTCACTGATGCTAAAATATTTCTCAGAACCAAAGAATATCATATCGATGTAGTCTAGTTCTCCATTTTACCTGCTATGGTGACCTTTAACTGTCATCATCCACGAAAGAATTATCAGGGTATTGTGTGCGGGGGGTGATTAGTCTAAACAGATGTTCATATGCCTTTTTTAAATTGGATTGATTCTTCTTAGTTTCTAGATGTAATATCGGAGCTTTAGAGACATTTGTGGGGAGAGCCTTAGCACCTAGCTCTCCCTGAACATCAAAAAAGCTTTTCCCTTGCGATGTAAGCAACAGACAGTAGTAAACCTGAGTCATTCAAAGTGAGTGTCCTTCTGAATCTACAATTTTTATTGAAGGAATACATTTTTCATTACTCGTGGCGTTGTAGAAGAATTCAGAAAATGATAAAAACGAAGAATTCAGAAGACGGTTGATGGCATATATGGAAGGAGATATGTCGTACTCGGCGGGACGCGAAAAAAGGGCGAAGGAGTGCCCCCCCCCCCTCATTGCAATTCAGGGCTTCAAAATTTTCCCGGTCATGGGAAATTTGTGAAATCCATGTAGATTTTGCTAAATGCTTAGCAGATTTAGTAAGAAAGTTAGTGTGTGTGTGTGTGTGTGTGTCTTGTGTGTGTGTCTGTGTCAAGGGGGGACATGTTTTACATGGTGCGACAAGACAACCGCCCCCCTTCAAATGCCGATGTCTCAATATGATACTGAGCATGCGCATTGTACATGCAGCATATCTGTAATCCGACGCCGGATACGACGGAGAAGGGAGACGTGAAACACATTGTAGCCAGGAGCAGATACAGTCGCAATCAGCCGTGCCACTGAAGCAGATACTGGAGACTGCATGCCCCTTGGTATGCTGGTTAAATATTGAGAAGCGCCGCTTTTCAGCCCTGCCTCGGAAGAGGCAAAACCATTCTGAATAGGCCCGATAAGTACAATTTAAAAACCACTGGGCCTAGCAACGAAAGTCGAATATGAGTCAAGAAGGTTCCGTTAGTGAAGACGTCAACAAACGAGCTGAAAGCGCTTCAAAGTCAAAGGTATTAGATAAGTAATATGCTGTTTGACAGAGCGTTGCTCCACCCGCTCGATTGCTCTAAACTGCTTATATTCATTCAGTGCTCTCATTTTCCTGTCTTCCAGTGGAGCGTAGGGTAGCGCCCTCGCATCCCACTTTTAAGAACAGCTGAAGGGACAACAGCACGCACAAACCGTTTCTTTTGATTAAATTTTACGCAGTTTTACTTTGACGACTACCTCGAGCTGCTCAAAATTACATTGGAGCTGGTAATTCTTCAGACTAGTGATTGTTTGTTTTGCACTTTGTTCCGACACTGAATTGAATCTTGTTGTCAGTAGAGCTGCAGCTTTTGTCTATATGTAAACGTCTTGACTGCAGGAAGATGTTTCCAGATCAACCCTATGCATAGCTGCAACTTGTTTTCGAAAAATCCTGAGGAATTTTCGACAGCAAATATTGAAGAAGGGTGGGACAAGGAAGGCCCTTGCCAATGATAACTTCGTTGTTGCTTCGACAAAGTAGCCAAGCATTGCTTTTCAGGAAAGCTGAAACGGACGCAGTTGTGAAAATTTCTATCGCTACTCAATCCAATCTTATAAGCCAGCTAATTCGTTGCCTATGTTATTAAATCAGCCAAGTCAGTGTCAAAAGCTTTGCTGATGAAATTGATTTCTATTTGTCTCCAGTATATGTTATCTATTGCCTTACTCTGTAATAGTTTTATCCTTAAATCCATAAAACTATTCCCTCATAATCAGTAGAAATTCATTTGTATTAGGCTACTGTACAGCAATGGAAATAAGAAATTTGTCAGTTAATATATGTCTTGCTCAGAGCTACTATTTGGATTATCTGCTGTAATAGATTTCATATGTCAGATATGTGAGATATCCCATATCAACATTTAATGTAATAAGCTAAGAACTGCTAATATCTACAATTGTATGGTGGTGATTTTTACCTCATTGTGATATGTCTTTCCTTGAACAACCATAGATTGACCTTAGACACTGGAATGTTGTTATGCAATATCAGACGCAATTAATTTTATGAAAGAAAATGTTCCTTTGTCCTGAATGTAGCAAAGTGGTAGTATGCATAAGCAACGCAATTAAAGACAGAAAATTGAATTCAATGGATAAATTGCTTCTGACTGAATGTGGTTAACAATAAAATCCTCTCTACGAAGCTGAGATTAAATTTTTGTAATCATTTTTATTGCTATCACTAACTGGAAGTCTGCTGAGGAAAAATAATGTTTGCAGGGCTAAGAACCCTCTTAGTGACACTGCTACAACTAATGTAGTATATAACATATTATTCTTATATTATATTGATGTATCATTCATCCATAGAACATGCAATTTATGGAACGTCTTGCCTTCTTCCTTTCCTGTATCCTACAATGTGCCATCTTTCAAATCTAAGATCAATAAATTTGATCCGATCTCTCTCTCCTCTCAGCCTTTCACTTTCTTCTTTTTTCCCCATGTTGGAGGTTTGTATAAGCCACCATGGCCTTTCCCCAACATAAGAAAATGCTATATCATTGATATTATATTTGCATATTGTATCATATTATCCCCAGGGCTTGTAGGTGCTCAACAGCATAACTTAATGACACAATGTTATAATCGAGATATGATTATCATGGAGTTGTTGGAGATATGTTCTTAAATTTGCTGTCCATTCAATCAGGGATTCCATTTATTTATTCATTTATTTGTTTCATTTATTTAACTCTGGTTATTAGAAATGACCTTTTCACTTTGACATCTTCTGTAGAGAATTTCATTGCCAGTACACCACACTACAGTTTGGCGGAAAATCTGGTATTTTTGGAGTTTTTGGGTCTAAATAGTCTCCATTAAGCACTGCATGATCCTTGGCACATTCATATTGTTCTTCCCCACTGGTGTCGTAGCAAAAAAAGACTAAACATTTTTTAGGTTTTGTCAAAAGAATTCCCCAAATAGGTATTATTATGATGGGTTGAATTATATTGTGAGATATTGTGGTTTACAAAAGGTGATAGGTCTTGAGGGAGCAAGCAAAGTGCTTTGTGCACTGTCATAATAAGTCCTTGATTTTCCCCATTATTGGTTTTTTATGATGGATACAGTTAAAATATTTTCCATTTGTCCAACCAAATTTGTCTGCACGAATTTGTAGCAAAATAATCCTCCTGATATTAACAGAAAGCCTTCAGAAGAGAGATGTGAAGAAATGAATCCATCAAATGTAGTTCTATTTGTTTAAATGGTTCCTAGTTTGCATGAAGATGACCACCAAGTGTGCTGAGAAAAGCAACTGACCACCTTACCTTTGCATGACCACCTTACTTTGTGGAGAATTGCTATAATCACCCTAGAAAGACTAATGAAAAGCTAATGGTGATTAGAGAAACCGAAATTCCCAGACATCTTTATATTGTACATCAAATCACACTGCTGGCTGCAACCTGACATTAAATTTGCATGACCACTCTGATGAAAAATTTAGTGTTAATTTTGGATGATGAATTCAGTCCTGTCACCCTTTCTCTTCTTCTTGTAAACTTGGGGCTTTAACTTCAATGCGATGAAAAATTGTTGTTTCTTTGGATTTTATGCTATTTCTGTTCTTTGGTTTGTATTCATTTTTCAATTTTTGGTTTTATGCTTGCCATTTCAATTCTAGGTCAACCTTCGATTGATTATGGTCAGTGGAAAGACGGCAGATTTTGTTTTCAAGAATACCACAACTGCTGGAGAAGTTGCAGAGTATGTTTACAATAATTGGCCTGAAGGTATTTTGTATTCATAATATTCTTCATGATCAATTATTGATGCTGTATTTTACTCATTTTTTCGCCTACAAATTACCTTAACAGGTTATCAACTACACTATTGAACTTACTTTGCAACCACTTCAAGGGCAAAGCAAGGAGGATCAACATGCTGGGTCAACCTTGGAGCCTTGAAATGATATTGAGAAAGACTAAGGTGCTACAATGTAATTGAGATATCCAGCATTCCCCCCAAACCTGGCAATGCTACTTTGTAGGTCAAATCTTTTACCTTTCTGGGAATGTTAACAGAATTTTTGTTTATTTCCGCCAATTCAGTGATATCTTGTATTTTTTCAAATGCTGCATCTGTGCACTTGACAAATCTTGAAGTTGGAGTAGGAAAGATGCAATTTTTGTGTGAAATATTTTACAATTGTAAAAGTGGTTTCCCCAAGAAAAGTGCCTCAGAAAACTTTCTTGGGCATTCAATGATTCTGGGTCATCAAAAGCCACTGTTTTTTGATTGTTTGCAGAATGAAATGAGGAGGGGAGATCTTGCAAGATGATCCCCACACAGGGAGGCCTCCTGCTGCCATACTGCCTGAAACCATCACTGCTCTAGATAGAATGATCGGTTGACGTATTGCGTGATATAAGAGATACTAAATATTGGAGCGGATTCATTTGATATCATATTGCATGAACATCTGCGCGTTGGGAATGTGTTGGCTGGTTAGATGCCTCATTCTTTTATGGAGGAGAAAAGGAACATCATGTAAATTGGTGTCAACTTATGCATGACAAATTTGGTCATATGAGGTCTAAGCAGGTGTAGAATTTTGAAGCAGGGGAGGAGCATTTGATAGATTTAACCTTGAAACAATGTGCCAACCCTCCCTTTGGATCTTTCCTCATGAACGTCCCTCAAAAAAGTTCAAGAGACAGCAAGGTGTGGGAAAAAAGATGGTCACAATTCTTGTAGGAAAGCAGGTCATGTAGCCACGATTCCTTGAATTATCACCATTCTGTTAACGCAAATTGGTATTTACATCACTGCACAATGGCATGCCTGGCAAAAAGCACCAAAAAGTAACTTGCGGTGGTCCTCTAGTGCCATGATGACACTTTGACTCAAACAGCTGCTGAGATGAGGAACGTTTTTGGAGAGAATTCCACCTACTAGGTTACCCGTCTGCTCTATTCACCCAATTTAGCACCATCTGACTTCTTTTTGTTCCCAACTGTGAAAGAGGGAATTTAAGGGACAGAATTGGACACTCCTGATGAGGCAGTGGAAGCATTTGGTTAGGAATTTTTTAAAATATCGGATAAAAAATGAGCGTACTGCTGTGATAAATTTTTAGGCTATGGTGTTAGTTATTTTGAAGAGGTCTGAGAATTTGAGCCCTCTGTCATGTCTGGTCTGTATCTCAGTAATTTTGAAGTGACTCTCATCATTTTCGACCAGTATACATCTGTTAAAAAATCTAACTACCAAAATGTAAAGGTTCCAATGAAAATGTACTTAATGGGACTGCAGGCTAACAGCTTATTATTATTTTTGATATTGTTGTTTTTGTTATTTTTTTCACTTGTTTTGATATTACTGCAATATTTATGCAGGATAAGCTATCAGCGTAACAGTACTATCATAAAAGTACAGTGAAGAGAACCTCCAGCTCCATGACGCATTTTTAAAGCAAAGATTTTATTGACAGTTTCTTCGCAAGAAATTTTTATTAAAAAGAAGTTGATATATTCCAGACTCAATCTTCATTGCATCAAATTGCGATTCATTGTAAATCCTCCCAACAGCAAAAGGAGCGCACTTTATTTCCACTTTCATCATTTTAATCAGTGTTAGTTCAACTGCAAGGCTGTCTTTCCTTGTCCTTCGTTGTGGCTTATTCTTTCAAACTAACCCTCCAATGGTCCACATGCATTCTTCTCTTGGAATTCAACAAGAATCTTGCATGCGCTCTTCTTCCTTTCATTCCCCATGTTCTTCAAGAAATTCTCAAACCTGTATTTGAGGGACATTTTGATTTTAGAATGTTAGTATTCAACATCTTACTTTGAAGCACACTTAATCATGTATATCCAGGTGCTTAGTCACTTCAAAAAGCTTCCTTTGATTTCTGCTTCTTCTGCTGCTTGCCAGGCTTGCTCTGAATCTCGTTGAGTGTACTGCTGGTGTCTCATTTGATGAATGCAATATGTGACCAAACAATGCATACTATCAAGGCAATAATCTTGAAAATTCTGTCAAATTATATTTGGGCAACATTGCAGTGCTTAGTATTAAACTCTCTTTCAACAATCTGAAAGTAATTTTTGTTCTGAACTTGTAATAAATGGATTATCAGTGCCTGCTTTTAAGGATCAATCTTGTTTTAACTCAAAGTGGTCAATTTTCTTTAAGATTCACTTTTGTGTATATAAATATGCCCTCCTTTTTGCATAAATGATTGATTAGGTTCAACATTAGAATGGTTATGTTATTCTTGCCAAATTGTATTTTGTAGCCTGGGCAGAGGAGAAAGACAGCATTTCCAATCACCATGTTTTGCGATTGATTTACCAAGGCCGTTTTCTCCACGAAAATGTCACTTTTTCAGGTTTGTTGATGTTGGTATAATCCATCAACGTACTCTTCAATAGCTGTCAGTATTGGTAGCTTGTCTGTACTGGTTGTTGGCAATCAAGCATAATTGAAATTCAGCACTCCAAAAATGCCTTCGTTCTTTTAGTGAGTTATGTTGGGGAAAGGCCATGGTGGCATATACAATGCCTCAACAGAGGAAGAAGAAAGAAAGAAGCGAAAGGCTAAGAGGAGAGAGAAATCAGATCAGGTTTATTGATCTTGGATTTGAAAGATGGCAAGTTTTAGGATTCAGGAAAGGAAGAGGAAGGCAAGACGATCCATAGGTTGCATGTTCTAGGAATGAATGATGATTTGTGGGATAGAGTTTGTGGATTAGGCAGTGAAACTTGGAAAGGGTGTGAATGAATTGAGCTTCTGGTGGTCCTGACACGCCTCAGAGGAGCCTCAGAGGAACTGGAATAATGTCCCTGATCTCCTGAGATCAATGCCCGTGAAATTATCTGTAAAAAAATTACAATGACCATTAGGAAGTGAGAGGTATTTTGCAGAAGTTTCGCACAATGTCAACTAGCAATCCTTTGATCACTGAAATGCAAGAAAGCAAGACCATAACTGGTCTCCTTTCTTTTTTCATTTCAATTTGACACGTATTTCTAATTTAATGTCTTCCCACAGCACTGAATTTGTCATCTGGAAAAAGAACTGTTATGCATCTCGTTCCAAGAGAGAAGCTACCTCCACTGTCTTCAGAAGGTGAGATCCTCCGTTCAGGAGGTAGCATGCACGGACATACGCCACCTTTATCTAACTATTGGGTATATTTATGTGATTTAAGATTTACAGCCTCTAAAATTCTGTGCAATCTTGTAGCTGGTATTTTTCTGAGCAAATGGAATAATTCTTCAATGGCAATTGTTAAGTGGGCTGAACTTGAGCCCGCCTGTTCCCTTTTATGAATCTTGGCATTTGCTCTGCTTCAAGTGGAGTTATTTTTAATATGGCTAACATCAGATGCGACCATATAAATTGTACTTCAAAGGACCTCCTTAATCTTCCTCTTTCAATTGCTTAATTTTTTTAAGAAAAATTGTCATTAAGATTTTGCAGGAGGGCTATGTGGTGTTAGAAATTCTTTCTTGATGGTTGACCCCCTCACCTATGAGACTGATTCTGTGTCAAGTACCTCGTGATTGTTATTGTTCATCTGAAATATGCTATTCAATGTAAGATATATTTATACATAAGTAGATTATTACACTTCTTTGCTTTTCGTTCAGAGTATTTGTTTTCCAGCCACAACTAGTAATACTTTGAATGTTGACTTTTTTTCTGTATTGTCCTTCGTTTCTATGAAGCTGATTCGATCACACATTTAGTTAACGCGTGCATTTTCCATCTCCTCTTAGCTCTGTAACGATTTGCATTGCAGATAACAAGACCAACGAGAAGGCATCTGAGAACAGCTGCTGCTGTATCATTGTGTAATTAGGTAGGGCCACTTGCTTAGTCATTTGAAATTGTAAATCAAGTAAATATGTTGATAGTTTCCTTCATACGTGTACATATTAGACAGTTACTTGTTTTAATGGTTTGTGTTTAACGGTGAATATGATATTTTTTTGTAATTGAAGGAGAACCCTCAAGCAATTATCCTCGTTTGTACTAGCCTCGTTTGCAAAAGTGCCCTACATACCTAAATGCATAGCTTTTGTTGGTTGTTGTATTTGAGATCGCCACATACCTGCTGCCTGTAGACATATTTTGACTCACAGCTATTTTACGTCCGCAAAAAAAATCGATTTTTAATGACGTTTTCGGATGGCATTTACTTTTGCTCCTCTGAGGGAAAATATTTTTCCATTTTTCTCTGATTGTTGGTGTCTTGAAACACGTTGAGTGAGCGCACAGGCCTTCTGCTTGACTTGAGAATTTTTGAAGTCGGTTCCGATTTATGGGAACCTCTCTTTCACCTGCTGATTATATATGAAAGCAGAGAGACTGGAGTTTTGAATTCGATTTTGGAGGAGGCGTAAGCTTCCCCAGTCCCCAGCACTTGTGAAGCCGTTTTGCTTCTTAACTGACGCCTCTTTCAAGGTGGGCATCATTTTAATCTCATTTCATGTAGGCGAAAGTCATTTAAATTTTCACACAGGTTCTAAAACGCAAGCGAGAACTCAGTGCCGCAGCGGGTGAGTCAGTGGGCGATGCAGTCTCATGCAACTATGCAGCTAGTCGTAACTGATTAGACACCCACTACTGCGGCTTTCGCAAGTCAACTCTTCTTGAAACAAACGCCACAGAATTCAACGGACTGAAAAAGGTCTCCTTTGAAGGATAAAGATGCAAATTATCAATTTGTATTGAGTGATGTTTTTAAAGAGGTCCGCGTAAAGTACTCAATTATTTAGCTGCCACGATTTGGCGTCGTTTACTTTGTAACCAGTCCTTTTTTATCTGATGTTAAAAGGATAACAACGCGTACGGTGTAGTTATATTTTGTAGTTTTGTCCTCCCCCTCCCCCCCTCCCCCTCTAATTAATTTCTGTGGCAACGTGCCCGATGACATCTCGTTTTCAATCCGCTGTAACGGGATTTTGATGTTTCGTGTAAACATAGACGGGGCGAGGTAATGCAGCTGTAAAAATCTATTTTCCGTCTCCCGCCGCATTTTTGAAGATCCGTCCATTTTGTTACCTTCTTTCGAGACGATGTGATGCTGTTGATTTTAGGTTGTTCATAATTTGTTAAATTGATTGTTTGGTGTGTGTGCTCCACTGAATGCTCGTCAGGAGCTCTCCAGAGGGCTCACAAGTAGAAGTAAGCCGTGGTGGGCGAAGCTTGCCGGCTTGCCCAATAATGAATTCAAGCCTAAATGGCCTAGTTTTCAGCGTTTCTCGAGCAATGATTCCCATTTGAACTTATCCGCAGAACCAAGAGGTTCAGAGTTACACTACAACCCAGAAACGATGTTGCCTTTTCTGCTGGACGCATAATCACGTAGTGTTGCTGTGGTTTAGTGGTTAAGCGTGCGGACTCATAACACAGGGGTTGTGAGTTCGAATCCCTCATGCGTCAGAATAAAAACACCATCGGTGAAATAGGCAAAGGTAAACCACCTCATAAAATCTACTTCCCTAGAAAAACCCCAGAGTCCTGTCTCCGGTTTCTGCTAAGCTCGAAACTAAGTATGCAACTATACTGCAGCCGCATAAATGTAAATGTTTCTTACCGATATACTGTCATTTCTAGTCAGTATTGAAAAGCCCTGAAGTTGTCAGTATGGCATCCGCGTATCCATATTTCACAAATGGTTCTTTATAATCACATTTAAAGGCTTACTGATACTGCTAGATGTCGGTTTATCTTTCACGACGTGGAGGGTCTTTTTCTTTAGAAGAAACTCCGTCTTATTTCTCGTTGATAATTAAGTACCAATCACAGATAAAAGTAATTCACTCACGTATGTAGTATATAGAAAGATGGGAATTGTTCATTCATTATCAAAATGTGTTTTTTATTCACACAGTTTTGTTACCTTTCTGTAATTTAGCTAAGGGACTGGTTGTTATCCATATGGCTTTTTGTATCTGCGACGAAAAAGGCACCTTCACCATTTCCCTCCCCGCAATTCTACCATCCAAATTGAAGGCACCGTATGTTTAAATGCCAGTGCCCTCTTTATACCGTTGTCACTAGTCACAAGTCGACTCCAGTGACAGTAACGACCAATCTGCAGTTGTCATATGCAGACATGTTGTACTTATTGCTGTGAAAGGACTATGAACACCTAACAACGGATGAAAGAAAAGGTGAGAGGCTAAGAGGAGAAGGAGAAAAGATCAAGTTTATTTATTTTTTATTTGAAAGAGGGAAAGTTTTAGGTGTTAGGAAAGGAGGAAGAAAGCAAGACTTCCCAGAAATTTTAAGATCACGTAATGAATGATGATTTGTGGGACAGATGAAACTTGGAAAGGGTGTGTCGAGCTTCTGGTGTTCCTAACACAGCTCACAGGCTAATGTAGCCTGGTTACTTTTGGTTTTTTATGAGATTTTTTCGACACAAGAATGCCTTTTACTTTTCTAGCAGTTTCCAGGTACTTCCTCTCGATGTGACTACACCTTGTGATTCCTACGCCTGGGATTACAGAGAGCTAGCGACTCTCTTCACTCTAAGTGAAAGTTTACCTAAGGCTGATTACGAACCACTGATCATATGATGAATGCGCAAGAATTTTGCCTCTGAGCTATCCTGACACCTGGATAGCTCAATGGTAAGATTCTTGCGGAATGATCATATGGTCAGTGGTTCGAGTGCCACCTCAGCTAAAATTTCACCTAGAGTGAGGAGAGTCGCCAGCTCTCTGTAATTTTGGGCGTAGGAATCACGAGGTGTGGTCACATCGAGAGGAAAGACCTGGACACTGCTCGATAAGCAAAGAGCTTCTCAGTGTCTATATTCCTACCTTTGTCATCTAGGTAGAATCATGTATAAAAAATATCCTGATAAATCAAAACCTGTCCGGTTTCTTCTCTGCGTCTCTCAATATGCATTCAAATACTGATCGAATTCTGTTACCAATCTCGTTGACTTGATCAACTCAATGCATAGCGCGTCCTGACGTTGATTTGAAACAATATCGATAAACGCCAAGAAGGCAATGAGTAATTGTTTTTTTTCTTTTTATATACACATGATTCTACCTAGATGTCAAAGGCATTAATTTTGACACTGAGAAGCTCTTTGTTTATAGAGCAGTGTCCAGGTCCTTCCTCTCGATGTGACCACACCTCGTGATTCCTACGCCTAAAATTACAGAGAGCTGGCGACTCTCCTCACTCTAAGTGAAAGTTTACCTGAGGTGGGACTTGAACCAATGACCATAGGATAAATGCGCAAGAATCTTACCATTGAGCTATCCTGACACCCATGAGTAATTCGCCATGCTTTGTCGGTACGTTAGTGTCATTTGGAACAAAAAATGCGATGACCGTCATTTGCGGCAGTAAGAGAACGGAACGAAATTCAGTAGCTTGCTTGCGACACTGAAGTTCCAACTATTCTATTTGCCACATTTTTACATCATCGGTAGTAATTTATTCACTATCGCTTCGATTTATGAGCGTGAATTGGGGAAGGTTCAACTGGAGAGAAAATGAGAGAACAGATGAGCTCCGATCTAGCCCCCCTCCCCCCCCCCCCCTTAACGATTTCTGTTCAAGAATTAGCCTCTCAGCTCAGACACATTAAGATTTGGTACTGTACTAAGGACCAATATGCTGCTGATAGCACGAGACTTGATGGGGTATTTAAGGAAAACTGTACTACCCAATCCATCCTAGCATATTTTGCATGAAGCTCTTTGACGTTGTTGATCCTTGCTGATCGCAGAATATCACCTTAATTCTGGTATTATGCGAGCAGCACATTGTCAGCAAGGCTCAAGACACAAAAAGAGTCACGAAAGTTGTGAGCGTGAGAAATTCAGATCCGAATAAAAGACATCATTCGACTTGACGGAGAAAATATTTGCTAAACGTGAAAAATATAATAGACTGTCTAATTCGAACTATTGCTAATTCGGACAAAATTTTCAGGTCCCTTGAGAATCTCCTAATAAAAAGAAATTTTCAATTCGAATCTATGTGATTCCAACTTTTATAATTCGAACATTTTTCCGATGCCCAGAGAGTTCCAATTGGATAGAATTGATGGTAAATCAAGCTTTCATCTTGCTCATTGACATTGATGGGACATATAACATGAGGATGAACACGAGGAAGTTGAAAAATTGATTGATAGCCTTCCTCTGTCAAGCAGCAGAAGCTTCGAAATTAGACCCGTGCGTTATGAGGAGGTTTCGAAAGAGCTACGTGATCTCCGAAATGGCTGCTCAACCGGCCCAGATCAGATACCAGTCAAATGTTAAACCCCGTCGATGATTTTCTGGCTTCTCCATTAACTAATGTAATAAACACTGCAATTGAAAAGCACGAATTTCCTACAGCATGGAAAACAGCACGCATTTGTGCTATCCCCAAAAGGAATCAAGTCACCAGTGAACAAGACCTGAGGCCAATATCAATACTACCAACATTATCTAAAGTATATGACAGACTAATTTTTCGACAAATGACGATTTTTATTGAAGAGGAAATGTTAATGGAGAGTAATATATCAGCATACAGGAAAGGCCAATCAACCATCCATGTTCTACAAGCAATTCGTGATGACATTATAAAAGCCATGCAACGTGGAGAGGTAACAATGATGATCCTGGCTGACTTTTCCAAAGCACTCGACACAATCAAATTTCAAAACCTTATCAAGAAAATGAGTCATTTGAGCTTCTCGAAAAACTTTCTGAAGTGGACCTTGAACTATGTCTCGAAGAGACAGCAGTATGTTCAAATTGACGCTAGGGCATCCGATAGAATAGAAGTTAGATTCGGGGTACCTTAGGGATCCATCCTTGGACCAGTGTTGTTCAACATTTACGTAGATGACCTCAAAGCAGAAATGAAAATGAAAGGATATCAGTATGCTGATGATACAACATTATATTGCCATGCCAAGCCCAAAAATCTCGAATTCCTGTCAAGCACTACTAATCAATCAATTGAGCAACTAGGAATACGGGCCAGCAATAACAATCTACCACTGAACAGGGGAAAGACGAAACTCATGCTACTGTCAACACAAGAAATGTCAAGGAGACACGGCCTAGAAGACATTGAACTAAACATTCATATTAAAGGAAAAAAGATGGAAAGAACAGAGACACGTAAGCTATTGGGGGTAACTGGGGAGCGAAGAGTCGTGCCCCAAGATGAGGTGAAAGGCGCCGAGCCCCCAGCCGGGAGGAGAAGACACGAGTCAATTCAAGTGGATGAATTTTATGGAAGAAGGAGCAGAGGACCCCAAGAAGGACCTTTCTATCCCTCACACCGGATTTGGATGCAGCCCTATGGAAGTCGTTCCAGGCACGCCAAATGCCAACGCAAGACCCAGTCAATACCCATATGCTGAGAGCATACAACCCTGATGTTCAGCAGCCACCCTTCGGTTTTCAGCCAACGCACAGCTTAAAGACCTTTCCCAAACAAATGCTCACAAGAAACCCGAGTTGGGAGGACGTTGATGGCATGCAGTATACAGCAGCAAGCCTCCAAAATCAACCATCTGGAACCCAATGCCCATAACCCACCGATTTCCAGTCGCCCCCCAGCGACAAGAACCCACAAACCCAGCCTTTCCCACCCATGAACTCCAGATGACCGAACACGATGATGCACAGACGCATAGGATCCAAGAGGAGATATCCAGAAGCCTAACCCCCCAACCAGCATCAAAACCAGAGAAACCGTTGTCTGCAGAAGATGAGAAAGTTCTTAGTGATGCTGAAGACGATAGAGAGATCGTACGATGTCTTGTCCAGAGAGTAATTGATAACCTGGAATGGGAGTTTGAAGACGAAGAAATGCTTCAAGAAAAGCAGGAAGCCCTGAAAAGAGCCAGTAGGAGACTCGAAGATGCAACAGCCGAGCTTGAGAAGCAACAGAAGCGAGTTGGCTTGAGCGTGAATGAAAGGTTGCGGAGACTGGAGTTGTATGAACAAGATATATCGCAGATCAGCACCGTTTTGAGAAGATTGAAAACCAAGCTGAACCGAGGGGAGCAGAAGCCGGAACGAAGTCAGGACCCAAAGATCTCGACCGCGATTGGACTTCCCAAGATGGAGCTGAAGACGTTCGATGGAAACGCATTACGGTGGCACGAGTTTTGGGAATGCTTCGAACACGGTGTTCATAAACCAACGAATCTGCCAGCCCACCAGAAGCTGCAGTACCTGACGAGCAGCCTCAGAGGAGCTGCGTTCGTGACTGTGTCTGAATTGGACATGAGGGGAGACAATTATGAGGTAGCAGTGAAGCTGCTGCAAGAGAGGTATAGCCACAAAAACGTTCTGAGGAAGGCGCATCTCGGTGGGTTGGAGAAAGTAGCACCTGAGCTCGGTTCCTACGAGATACAGAAAATGAAGAGGCTGTATGAAGAGGTAGAAAGCCACTACAAAGCTCTTCTGGCAATTGACGTAAAACCAGAGGGATATGAAGCCACGATGGTACCCAAGCTGATTAATAAAATCCCTGTTCAAGTCCGAATAAAGCTGACAGAGGAAAAGGACGAGAATGAAGACCTCAATATGGACGAGGTGGTTAGTGGTCTTAGAAAGACGGTCAAGGTTATGGAAAAGTGTGGAGTCCAACCTAGAGACCATCAGCAACAAGAGATAAGACGATCCCGTGATAGAAGACCCACTAGTATCGACGTAAGCTGGACGAAAAGGAACAACGTTCCGAGCGGTGCAACCCTGATTGCAGCTGATGCAAAGAAGAAACCAAGATGTGATTTCTGCTTGGAACCCCACCAGTCTACTCAATGCAAAAAGTTCCCGGAAGTCGGTGAAAGAAAGGATGTCTTAAGGAAGTTCAAAAGATGCTTTAAGTGCCTAAAAAAGGGACATTATGGAGAGGTTCTGCCAAAACTCCGAAGAGAAGTGCAAGATGTGTACAGTTGGCAATCACCATGAAGCAATATGCAGTGCAGAAAAGCCACCAGTTGGAAATGAACCAACCGGAATAATGAGGAAGATTGGGTCAGTAGCAGCAGTTGCATACCAGACGCTGATCGTACGAGTAATGGGGAAAACTGGTACAAAAGTACTCAGATGCAGAGCCCTTTTAGACACTGGAAGCGCCAGGAGCTTCATAACACAGAAGTTGGGTGATGAGCTAGGAAGCAGTCCGGATGCTCCATCTACGAAACAGACATTCGAAGGTCTTAATAAGCAAACCCAAGAGCTGCAAACAGAATGCCACCAGTTGCGGATTAGCAGTCTGGATGGAAATCTCAGCATGGAACTGGATGTGAAGACGCTCCCAGCTGTCACCAGTGGGAAATCCAGCTCCATTGGAACTGAAGAAAATATACAAGCATCTGAAGAAGGTGTTCTTCACTGACGAGACAAACGAGGAAGAGTTGGATGAACAGATGTTGCTTGGTAATGAACACCTGGCATATATGTATACCGGAGTATGCAGAACAGGAAACCCTGGAGAGCCAATAGCAATCAAGACAAAGCTTGGTTGGACATTGATGGGCCCCACCGGAGTGAAATCATCTGCGAATGCCAAAGAGCCAATGAATTTGGTCATAGAGAGCCAGCCCGGAATTCAAGATGATGTAGCGAGGCTGTGGGACTTGGAAACACTGGGTATAAAAAACGACGATCCAGTCCATAGAGCATTCAACGATGAGGTGAAATTCAAGAATGGAAGATATTCCGTACCCCTTCCAGGGAGAGAGGGAAGTTTTCATGTGCACCAGAACAAGGCCTTGGCTGAAGGACGGTTGAAGAGCCAATTGAGGAAGTTGAGGAAGTTGAGGAAGCAGCCTAAAGTACTTGAAGAGTACAACGACATAATCGAGCAGCAGCTGAAGGAGGGTAGTGGAGCCAGTCCCAGAGAAACCGACGGGGAAGAGGATAACGTACATCCCTCATCGAGCAGTGCTGCGTGAAGAAGCTACTACGACAAAACTGAGGGTCGTCTACGATGCCCTCATCCCTGAACCCCCTGCTCTACTCAGTGTTACTGAAGTTTAGAGTGCACGAGACAGTGTTGATAGCAGACATCAAGCAAGCGTTCTTGCAAATAGAAATCGACCCTGCAGACAGAGACGCACTGAGACTGCTTTGGGTGAAAGATGTCGCAGAGGAGAATCCAGAGATTCAAGAATTAAGGTTCACCAGAGCAATTCTTGGGGCAGGACCAAGTCCATTCATCCTTGGTGCGACTATAAGGCAGCACTTACAAGGAGAAATACAAGAAGGAAAATGCGGAGTTGGTTGAAGATGTTCAAGCCAGCTTATATGTAGACGACTACATCTCTGGAGATTATTTGAAAGACACTCCTTACCAGGATCTACGAGGAAGAAAGGAGCAACTTCAGAAGGCGTTTGAAGACGGTGGATTTACACTGAGAAGATGGTTCTGCAGCGATCCACAGATCTGTAAAGAGATCAACCCCTTAGATTCCCAACAACCTTATGTTATTCAAGGGTAGGTAGGCAATAAGAGGCCCAAAGCTGAGGTGAGAGGCCTGCATTGAAGGATGGCCAAGAATGATCTGCATGGCAAAAGCTGACCTGTGCATGCGACCCCGTCTTAGGTAGACCTTTTTTGAGTGAATAATGTTGGGGAAAGGCCATGGTGGCCTATACAAGCAGCGAAAAAGGAAGAAAGAAGCGAAAGGCTAAGAGGAGAGAGAGATCAGATCAAGTTTATTGATCTTGGATTTGAAAGATGGCAAGTTGCAAGATTGAGGAAAACAATAAGAAAACAAGACCTTCCATAAATTGCATGTTCTTGGGATGAATGATGATTTGTGGGATAAAGTTCGTGGATTAGGCGGTGAAACTTGGAAAGGGTGTGAATGAGTTGGGCTTCTGGTGGTCCTGAGACGCCTCAGTGGAACAAGAATAATCTCCCTTATCAATACTTAGGCCAGTAGAGTTAGGTTTTATGGCTGGTATGGTCACAGCATTCGTTTTATTACATACGAGAATTGATTTTAAGTCCCCATTAAATGCACAGTAACAATGGCAATATCACTGCACAGCGGGAGTCGAAATATGCGGGAAAAAATAGAGAACCGGAGCAGGCAAAAAAATCGCAAGAAAAATATTATCGTTATAATTGATGATAACGAACATAAAAAAAACTGCGTCGCATAATCGATTTCGAGCGTAGCAGAAACCAGCTACAGGGCTCTGAGGTTTTCTAGGGAAGTGGAATTCATGAGGTGGTTTCCCGTTGCTTTCTTTACCAATGGTGTTACTAAAAGTGACACATGGAGGAATCGAACTGACAACACCTTCGTTGTGAGTCCACATGCTTAACCACTACGCCACGGCACCACTATAAAACACAATTGGATTAAGATATACGAACGTCTGTACAACTGAACGCGAACTGAATATTTTTGGTCAAATTCGAGTTACTTTTGAGTTATTTTCTGTATTTTCATCGCCTTCCCTGAAACAGGTCTAATTTGCTCGGACTTTATGATTGGTTTTGTCTGTAAAAGATCTGTGTCAGATGGGAATCGATGGGAATTTTTCTCTCCTACTGAAACACGGCCTTGGTCGTTGGACAATGAAGATCCAATAAGAGGCGACCTCGTAGCCGCAAAATACTCTCGGGTTTTAGCGCGACCCATTGGCCGAGGTTTGGTGGAGCACTTGTGAACACCGGACAAACCATTTTCGGCATTGCCGGCATTAATCGCGTCTGATCCAACTTTTCGCGGAGTTCCAGGCGAATGTGCGGCACTTTTATTGCTGGGAGATGAGTCCAAGCTGCTATCAACTAACGAAGGAAATTCTTCATCATAGTGAGATTGCTTTGTAAAACTTTGAGCGTGGGTTGACGAGAAGGATGAATCACTGCCAAACGATGACGCTATTGATCGATCAGATGCTGGACTGTCGCAATCAAACCAATCTTTTGCCATTCTATACTCGAGGGAAGACTTTGGGCTGAACTCATCGTATTGTTTCCCACGTAAGTTGTTAATGGTACCATTAGAGTCGCTTTTGGGACTGACTTCGTTCCGATTCTTCGAATAAAACACGCTTGATGCATGATTTCGTCTCAAATCAGGTGATACTTGCCTAGGCCCGTCTTGGTCCGTTCCATCACGAAAGGGAGAACTACTTTTTTCTAATCTTCCAACTGCTTTGCCATTGCTATGAGGTTGATTGTCCTTCTTGGCAGATTCCATCACAGATGCTTCATACTTCAACATAATTTCGTTACTTGCATTCTTTGTCGCAACAAATCCCTTGGATCTCCAGGGTGCGGTGCTTGTATCTATGCTCTGTCCATCACTGACCTCTGGATATTTCGAATGTGCATCAAGATCATCCCTCTCCAGTATCTTTCCGTGAATTTCACTGTATCTGTCAGCAAACATCTTTCCCTCAGTCCACCCCACAGTTTCTTCTGGATTATTAATTGTCCCCTTATGCCCTCCTGGTAAGACATTTCCGACAGAGTCCACCTTCTTGTCTCTTTTTCCATAACTTCTCCAACGCCTCTCTGTCACATTTTTCAATCGATAGAAGGGATCGGGAACCTTCTTAGTTTTTGGCTGGAATAAAAGGATTCACTTTAAAAGCTATTCTTAAAAATATCGAGAAAATAGAAATTGAAGTGGTTTATTTAGGACAATTTCAATTATTTTGCAGCCATCTATCCATATCTATCCATATTTACCCATACATCTATGCCTACATATGCCTTATCTATCTATCTATCTATCTATCTATCTATCTATCTATCTATCTATCTATCTATCTATCTATCTATCTATCTATCTATCTATCTATCTATCTATCTATCTATCTATCTATCTATCTATCTATCTATCTATCTATCTATCTATCTATCTATCTATCTATCTATCTATCTATCTATCTATCAATCTATCTATCAATCTATCTACCTATCTATCTATCTATCTATCTATCTATCTATCTATCTATCTATCTATCTATCTATCTATCTATCTATCTATCTATCTATCTATCTATCTATCTATCTATCTATCTATCTATCTATCTATCTATCTATCCATCTATCTATCTGGGTCGTCCATCAAAACGACCCATGACCAGTTTACACGTGACCCATGACCAGTCTCCAGGCTCCTCAATCTTCCATGATAGTACTCAGCTTCTATACATGTTTATGTAACTTATACGCAAAACCCAAGCTCTGTGCGACAGCAGCGAAATTCTCTAAATGGCACATTGTTAATAGGCACGGTATGAATTATCTATGAAAGTAAGGCAATGATCATATTCAGAGGCTCATAGAGAAACGACCTACCAATGACTTACTGTAATCCACATTCGAATCTCTGAATATCTCGAGGTATACATCAACGCCATATACAAATTCTGCTAGCATGTTCTCCATCTGGACTATTCTCAGCTCTCTTAGGTAGAGAGCTTTCTGAAGTTGAAAAGAAAAAAAGCTGGTATCATAGATGAAGATAGTCTGCAAGCTGAAATAGCAGAATAATTTAAATAGATGCATGCTGAGTCCTCGTAAATCACGACCGCTTTACGAAAAATATGATAACAGAGCTTCCCATCAATATCGAGGATGTCTGCCGTTTTACTGCGTAGCATACTCGATTTCCAGCGTAGCAGAAGCAAGAAAGGGGCAGTGGTAAGAGCATGGCACAGACGGCGCCAGGCTCGAGACAGGAGGGCACGCGTTTCCTTTCACCTTTTCCATCCGTCCACCCAGCAGTAAATGGGTACCCGACGTAAAGCGGGGGTACCATGGGGAAGGGACCTGACCACCCTACCTCACAATGCCCTGGCTCAGGACGGCACCTCTCTAACAAGGTGAAAAACGAAGCTTGTATCTTGCATGGGACTCAACACCGTAGTTTTAGAAATAAGATAAGGGCAACTGAGTTGTTTCTAGGAAAGTGTATGTCTACGAGGTGGCCTCCAGTTTCCTCGATCAACAACAGCATTTTCTGTGAACCTTAGTGCAGGTAATAGCCCCCGTCACTATGCTCGCACGCCAATCAATCTATACTATTAACCAATCAACGCAGCCTATGGGAGTCTATTCAGAGGCGAAAACAAGAACGCACCAACTGCATCACCGAAAAATGATTTTACATTCAAATATAGTCTGTAACTTGGTACATAGATCTGCACAGCAGAAGGATTCAAACAGCCATGAAAACTGAAATTCTTCACTTCGCTCTTCTTCCATTTTTTAGAATTTTCCAGCCTACTTTCAAGTGGGCTTATTTTCTTCGAAAGTTCTTCGAAAGTTCTTCGAAAGCAAAACCCAAAGGAAAAGATAGCAACGACTTGCAACATATAAGCTGTGATATGAATATGCTTTATTAGACTTGACGAAGAAATTGCAATTTACAATGCTTTATGATTAAACTTACACCTGAATGGTTGTACAAGGTGCACCAAACACCGCAACGTATTCTACTACTGATTCTAATTCAGCCTATTTTTAAAAGGTCAGCCCATTTTCGAGCATTATGAATGAAAAACCTCGGCCTGTTTTCAAGGTCGGTCTACTCTTAAGTTCGGCCTCTTTTCAAGGTCTGCCAATTTCCAAGATCGGCCTATTTTCCAGCATGATGAATGAAAATCCTTGGCCTATTCTCAAGGGTCGGCCTGTATTCACGTACTTACAGGGACAAATTTCAACACTATTCATTCCTTCAATCAAATGCCACATACAGTCGACCCATAGTTGTATCCAGCCAGACAGTTTACATACAGACCTTGTTGCTTTGAAGCTCTCTAAATTAGCCACAACACTTGATAGGTAAATGACGTCCATACTAAAAGCAAGCATTGGGAGCACCTTCTCAGCGAGGTACCATCATAAGCCATGGCATTGTGAAGTAGGGTGGCCAGTCGCTTTTCCCGTAGCACGTGACATCCGGCTTTCACCTGGTCCCCATGTACTGTTGGGTGATCAGATATTGATCTTAATTTATAACTTTTCACTTTTATGCATAGCATTATTTAGTATTTTCATTTTTATGCATAGTATATTTTGTCAATATATCTTTCTAAGTTCCTGGGAAGCAGGTCCTTCATTCACAACAGTAAGATTGCCTTAATGAAGAAGCAAACCTGTTGGAAAATGATGATGATTATTACTACTATTATTGCTATCATATCTCTTTCACTTGCTGACATATATTTTTAAAGTTCCTAGGAAGCAGGTCCTTCATTCACAACAGTAAGATCGAATTACTAAAAAAGCAAACCTGTTGAAATATGGGGATGATTATATCTTTTTCATTTTTTGCTTTATTATGATAATTCTAATTATTATCATTTATCATTATTGCTATCATTTTGATAGAAACGTGACGAGCGTACCTCGAGCCCGTGACTTTCAACACTGTAGACACGTTATTTAACCACCAGACCAACAGACCCTTTCCTCGCTTACCTAATTACGGGAATGATTTGATCATTTGATGACATTCAGACAGTGCCTGCCAAAGGGCGAAACATGGAAAACTTCGCGATATGCGATTCGCAGTGAAGTTGTGGCACAGTTGAACTAGTTCTGCTTCAAACCTACAAAATACGACAACCACTGTATTCATACCTCAGCAGCTGCGTTCAATAGATCAGTCGGTATGGGTCTTCTCGTCCATATATTAGAATCGTCCTTTAGAAATACAGAATATAACAGTTACAGATGGAAGAAAATAATAATAACGGAAAAGATCTATTCGCATGGCATCTTGCAAACATTTGCATTCAAATGATGCCTTTCCCTGCATAACATTCTTGCAGCAATCAAAACGGTGTATTGTTTAGCAGGCGATACATCAACCCGTACATTGACCATTGTAAAAACTGCGTCGCATACTCGATTTCGAGCATAGTAGAAACCAGAGACGGGGCTCTTGAGTATTTTCTAAGGAAGTGGAATTAATGAGGTGGTTTCCCGTTGCCTTCCTCATCAATGGCGTTTTAAAAGTGACACATGGAGGAATCGAACTGACAACCACCTGTGTTGTGAGTCCGCATGCTTAACCACTACGCCACGGCACCACTTGACCATTATATAAAGTGCTAAACAGACCATTATGTCGAACACTACATCGAAATGCTCCATACACCACTATAGGGACCACTATATCGAGCGCTTCAATGACCACTATGCAGATAACTGTATCAACGGTTATATAGACCGCTGTATTGAATAGAACATCAGCCGTTATACTGATATCTATATTGAGTGCTATATGGACTACTCAAACAAACGCTACACCAATTGCCATGCAAACAGCTACATCGACTACATATGAACGCTGTATCAACGACTATATAGAGCATTACACTGGCCATTCTTCTGACCAATCAATCAACCGCTGTATCAAGGACTGAATCATTAATGATACAACCGATAACCAGTGGAAATGGATGGGACATTGAAGTAAAGATGATGTTTCTGGGCTGCATTCGAAATACTAACATGCAATATTGAGAACGTTGAAACGAGACGATGGTCAGACTCCCTCAAGGGACAAGGCTGAGTAAAACCTCGTGGGACTTGCATTTGCTTCTATATTTTTTGAACAATGGCGTTTTAGTCACACTTGGGACGAACGTTTTGACTAAACTTTGAACTTTTTTTACAAGATCATGATCCGACCCCCTCAAGAGACACGGTTAAAGAAAATACCGTGGCACGCGCGCTTTGTTTTTGTAACGTTTGTGACTCTGTTGTCGTTGAATTGTAGCCAAGGTTTTGGCTGCATTTTGAAACCTTTTTAAGTACAAATACAACTGCAGTTTTCAGCAAGAATATCTTTATAAGAATATCGCATATTCTTGTTCGGTAAGCAGCTAATCGACAAACGGAGGGACTAAACTAAAGCTTCTCTTGAAGTAGACACCTCTAAAATGCATACAATGATTACAAACTAAATCCCTTGCCTTGATTGATTTAAAAATCACTGACGAGAATGTGCATTTAGATGGATGTAGTCGAAGATATTCGTACAGACATGCTTCTAAACCATTAACGTCCCTGCGAAAGGAAACAAATGCATTTCAAGTCGCAAAGTGGTGAATTTTCAACAGCTGATATTTTAGACACGGGACACATGTAGTAGTGGAAGCCGATTTAGGAGCGGTGCACTTTGATTTCAAACACAAACTGCCGGTCCCAAAGCCAGGGTTGCCATTCCACGAGAAAGAAGGTCTGTCACAGAGTGCAGATGCCACGGCAGTAAAAACATGAAACGACCGAGTTTAATAATAAACACGTGCTATTATCGACACCAACTGGTAGATACCTATGGAACTTAGATTATATTAGATACGTTAAAAGTATATTGATGTATCCAATGAATTCAAACTTCCATGCTATGTGACATACCTTGGGAGAACCCCTCTCTTTTGTTTAAATATTATTATGTCTGCTACCTGCAATCAAAAGAAATTGATAACAACGATGGTGGATATATCAAGGCCACCATCTTTGTTCGGGCTTTGTATAGGCCACCATGGTCTTTCCTCAACATAACACCTAAAATCATCCCTCCTCCCCTAAAATTACGTTTATCAGAGCACATTCAACCCTTTTCTCAATGGTCATTACAATTTGCCGATATAAAATGGCGTCACTTGACATGCACTATTTTAACGTAGGACTTCTAAGAAAAATTCCAACCCCCCAAACTATTAAGACTCCCCTTTCCATCAAAGAGCTTTGAGTATCTAATTGCAACTGTATAGAGGACTTCAACCAGGCACTTGAAAAACTGTTGCCCTTTGGTATGGAATAAGATGAGTGAGAATATGTATTTTTTCGAGCTGAAGATTTTTTCGTTCAACACTAGTACGAACATGACCATTTTTGGTTTCTGGCTCTTTAACCAAATGAAAGGTGACAGGCGATAATTGGACCGACCACATAGCGAATTATTTTGCGCCAGTTGTCCACAGTCAGGTGTCTACCCGCGACTGAGTATACATTTCATAGCCTTATTTTGGTCATTATCCGATACTCTGATAAGTTTCGCGGAAAGAGATTACATATTTCTAAAATCGTACTTTTGCTTTGCATGTTAGATCGAATTTTTTTACGTCGCTGAAACAAATTTAAATAGGCTAGATTTTCTTTTTCCTTTTTGGGCTTTTAAGCCATCGCGCAGACGAGATCGCATCTCTCAGATTGCCTTCCAATCACATTTTCCTATGTCATATTGAAGTTTTGCATATGACGGAATTAACTTATAGTTTTCTTGACACTTTTACGACTGTTTACAGCTCTATTTTGAGATTCTTGGGTTGACTGATTCTCAGGTGAGCCGGTGAATTATAAAATTGGCAACCTGTGTCAAGCATATTTTTCATTTTCCAGCCATATTTGTGAAAGGGGCCATATTTGTGAGAGAGGCCATATTTGTGAGAGAGGTCATATTTGTGAGAGGCAATCATTCTGTAAATGAAGTTCAAAATGACTTACCTGTGTGTCGAATATATTCTTCATCTTTATATCATATTTGTGAAAGAGGCAATCGCTCAGCAAACGACAATCATGCGTGACCTGCAAATTGAGACTACTATCCTTAGAGATGGATTTAAAAGGACAAGAAATGTAGTTCTCCAAGATTTCACGTTAATTTAAATTTCAAGGTTTATTACTTTGAAATTTTCGAAGGGCTGTTGATAATATACCATGTACCGCAAGAGGTATTCCTCCTCATCGGTGTCAAAGCGATGCCTGTTTGCTACTACACGACACGAATAACAGAAGCGAAATCTAACTCTTGGCAATTGCTCGGTGAAAGCAGATTTTAGGACACTTTAAATGTGTGCTATGAGAAGCCAGCAGCCCTCCTCACTCCAAGTGAAAGTCAAGCTTAGAGCTGAACCATAAAAATTGAGCTATCCTCACATCAGATTTGATCACTATAACCTCAGATAAATGGCTCTTATTCTTCATAAACATTTTATCTAGTATATCTCAAAAGAAAATATTCTGCAATCAACACATAACCTTTCAAAAAGCAGAAGATGGAAATAATGTATGAATGAATAAATCTACCAATAGATACAGGAAAGATGAAAGCAAGCAAAAATGAAAATATACCAAATTGAGTACCAGATGATTCTCCTCAAATTTTTTTCCTTTGGTGATTCTTAAGGGAGAAAACGACTTTGAAGTCAATGATGCTATCTACCTTCAAGATATCACAGTTTTCAAGAAATTCTCTCAGCCCTGCCGAGAAAGCTTCTTCTCCCATGCTGTAAATGTCAAATATATACGTGAATCGTCTGCAGCCAACGGTTAGCAAGCAAAGGACCCCTGATCTGCTAATCTTGTCGCCTTCAGCTGATAATCCAACAACTCGCTGATTATTTATATTTCCTATCTGCAAAAGACAAATGACAGGGAATGACTCTTTCTGTATCTCGTAGGCTGCGTTTTCACTGTACCGGATCACTTTTGGTCCGATACAAAAGTGTTCCTTTCCCTCGCGTTTACATTGTACCGGATCACTTTCGATCCGATACAAAAGTGTTCCTTTCCCTCGCGTTTACATTGTACCGGATCACTTTCGATCCGATACAAAAGTGTTCCTTTCCCTCGCGTTTACATTGTACCGGATCACTTTCGATCCGATACAAAAGTGTTCCTTTCCCTCGCGTTTACATTGTACCGGATCACTTTCGATCCGATACAAAAGTGTTCCTTTCCCTCGCGTTTACATTGTACCGGATCACTTTCGATCCGATACAAAAGTGTTCCTTTCCCTCGCGTTTACATTGTACCGGATCACTTTTGATCCGATACAAAAGTGTTCCTTTCCCTCGCCTTTACATTGTACCGGATCACTTTCGATCCGATACAAAAGTGTTCCTTTCCCTCGCGTTTACATTGTACCGGATCACTTTTGATCCGATACAAAAGTGTTCCTTTCCCTCGCGTTTACATTGTACCGGATCACTTTCGATCCGATACAAAAGTGTTCCTTTCCCTCGCGTTTACATTGTACCGGATCACTTTTGATCCGATACAAAAGTGTTCCTTTCCCTCGCGTTTACATTGTACCGGCATAGTTTCGGAGCACTGCAGGTACAAAACGAGTCCTCTTTCCTAGCAGATACAAAACTGTACCTGATAGCAGGTACGAAGTTTTACTGGATCATTCTATCCAATGTAAACGCATAGTCAAAAGTCAATGCTTCTTTCCTCGCCATTTTTGGTGAAAAAGGCGGTGCCTATCTCCGCTTCGTTAGCCTTTGGGCAACACAGCTGTGCTGCCACTAAATACTACAAAATCCAGTCTCCATCTTCTCGACAAAGTCCAGTGCAAAGCCATTCGTCTCATCAATAATCCTAACCTCACCAAATCTCTCCAACCTCTTTCCCATTGTCGTTTAGTTGGAGATATTTCCAGCTTTTACAGATACTTTCACGGGCATTGCACTCAGTAGATCAGGGACATCACTCCAGTTCCTCTGAGGCGTGCCTTGACCACTAGAAGCTCAACTCATCCACACCCTTTCCAAGTTTCACTGCCTACTTCACAAACTTTATCCCACAAATCATCATTAATCCCAAGAACATGCAATTTATTGAACATCTTGTTTTCGTCTTGCTTTCCTGAGTCCTACAACTTATGTCGAGGAAAGGCCATGGTGGCCTATACAAAGCCCCAACAAAGGAAGAAAGAAGAAAGCGAACAGCTAAGAGGAGAGAGAGAGATCAGATCAAGTTTATTGGTCTTAGATTTGAAAGATGGCAAGTTGTAGGATCCAGGAAAGGAATAAGAATGGAATCGTATATACTCTCTATTCCAGAACAGTGCATCCAAACGAAAATTGACGTACTGGTACAACATTCTGTGCCAAGTAAAGTCAGTAAGAAACTAAAATCTCTCTCTGAGTCTTACTGATGCATTTATAGACTCGGCTTCCAAAAGATTGTATATAAGACATATTCAAAATGCATACATACTGCTTCTTCAAATTTTTCTCCTAATCCACCAATAAACACTACATCTGGTGGATCAATCAACTCCTCTTCCCTTGAGTTGGTCATACTGTCTTCATCCCCAGCTAACACTGAAATGCAGAAGCATTTCACACAAAACTGACAGTCATGATCAAATGACTTCAAAAATAAGTTTCTGAAAATAACTTCCAATGTAAGATGCTACGAAAGATGGAATCTATCCAGTAAACAACATTCCAGGTTTAGAAAAGAGGAAAGTCAATCAAGACACTTGGTCAAGTGCATCTTCATCTTATTTTCAAGAAAGTGAGTTTGATGGATGACATCTGAATGAAGATAGCAAAACGTACATTTGTTGGGAGCCATCGGCTGCCTGGATATTAGCCTTGAACCTTCATCACTTGGGTCCTTTGTAGTTACCACAGGTATGGCTTCTTCATCATCTATTTCATTAGCAGTGCTAGTATCCTCTTCTGCTTGACTTGCATTAACAAATATAGACAAAATAAATACCAAATTGGTGGGGCAAAAGATTATTCTCAAAGAGAAAAGCACCAGTACAAATGAAAGTAATAAAAATGTCTTTTTTGAGGGCAGAATTTCTACAAGGCAAAAGTATGCAACATCTATTCTGGTATGACAGCTTAAAGTAATAACTGTATAGAATACTCGATTCTGACCGTAGCAGAAACCAGAGACAGGGCTCTGAGTTTTCTCTACGAAATGGATTTTATAAGGTGGTATCCCTTGGCTTTCTCGTCCATGGTGTTTTTATTGTGACCCATGTAGGATTTGAACTCACAAGCGCTGCATTATTAATCTGCACAATGAACCATTACCCCACTATTGCTCAAAGTAATATGTGCATACAAATGTGTGCTTGTTTGTTTTTTGAGATTTAATGGATGAAGTAGCCAAATTCATAATGCAACCTCTTGGCCAAGGTCCGCTCTGATAATATAGAGCTCTACTGCAGGCCCACATCAGCTGCATAGCTGTCCAAATATTCATGGTGCATTAACAAATGAAGACAAAAAGGCAAATACCTAGTGCTTTGTTCATCCTCAATATTACCTTTCTCCAAAAGTTGCACTAGAATGAGACAAGGAGCATTCATTTTTAATCAAAGAGGCCTGAATAGAAACTAAATAGCTTTACTAATTGATAATAGTGATGATATCTTTCTTTAAAACTTCATTTTGATATACATAAATTAAAGATGCACAGCAAATCTTGCCAATATCAAGTAAACTGTATATGGCTAGCCTAATTACGGGAGCTTCTAAAACACAAACTATCTAGTTCTATCGGGCAGAGCTAAAGGAAGATAGCTTTTCGTGCAACAGAAAGGCTGGGTTGGAAAGGTTTGTTATGAACGCAGGAAATGCAATCAGTCATACACATGATAATGTTCATTAACTTGGTTACTATGTAACTTAGATGCCTCTGATAATAAACACAGTAACTCTTTCAAACAATTCATCAACTGCATATTTAAAATACAAAAACACACCTCTCTTATAACAAGCAGTGTGTAATTGGCTGTTTCTACTTAACACTAATGACAATTCAAACGGAAAAAGAAACAAAAAGAAAGAAGGAAATACGATGTTGAATTAGCCAAAAAAATCTCTCAAAGGTTCATCAAAGCAGGGTCTGTCCAGTCCTTGTTCCGTCGGCAAAACATGTAGTACGTGCATCGTATAGAAATGCACATGAGTTTCAAAATTAGGCAATTCCCTAAATTTTATGCAGTGTTGAGATCGTTAAGCATAGCAAGTAAGGAATCACAAGACTTCTCCAAGGCTCCAAGAGCACCCATCAAAACATTAATGGATTTGACTTCCCTGTAAATAGCTTGTAACGTTTATACTAGAGCCAGTTACTTTGCAGATTTACGAGCACTATTCACCTCTAGATTGCTTTCAAAGCAGATTGTCAATTCCAGAATATAGGGGGTCTGTAGATTCAGCTTTTTCATCCCCATTTTCTATTTATGGTGTCATTGCCATTTTGCTTAACTGCGCATTTCTATTCATTTAATCCTACGTTATTTCCTGCCATACCTTACATCAACTCATTGCCTATTCATCTACTTTCGTCATCTCAACCAATAATTCTGTTCTTATCCTTAATTGATGAATTTGGTCATTTGATCTCTTCGTAACTTTTCTATGTAAACATGTATTTCATATTAGTCAGTCAGTCAGTCAGTCAGTCAGTCAGTCAGTCAGTCAGTCAGTCAGTCAGTCAGTCAGTCAGTCAGTCAGTCAGTCAGTCAGTCAGTCAGTCAGTCAGTCAGTCAGTCAGTCAGCCAGTCAGTCAGCCAGTCAGTCAGTCAGTCAGTCAGTCAGCCAGCCAATCAGTCAGTCAGTCAGTCAAACACTACAGCGCTAATCGCTGTCTCTCTGAGTCTGTGTTCTCTGTGCACTAAACAAGACCTCCAGGCAAGGATGGTCTGTGTGGGCTGAATTGAGCAACCCCATTTTAGGATCAGTTACATCCACACAACACACAAACTGGTGGATCCCTAAAGGTTTTCTTTTTTCCTGCTCTAACATAACCACTACAATAATAATGATAATGATAATAACCCCATACTTTTACAGGGTAAATGTGTTCTAAAATAATGTACTGTTATCAATAAAGGGTCTGTCTAAAAATATATAAAATACAAGATGAAATAGCAACAAGCATCCTATACCATGCAGCAAGACAAAAAAAGTTAAAAGTAAGAGTTAACAGGATATAAGCATAAATGCCAAGGTAACTGGTACACCAAAGAGGGTGTGAAAATTAGACTTCCACTCACAATCTCGTATTTCATTAGTGAAGAATATGTGCAGTCCTCTCATCTTTACGCCCATTGATGTTGACACTAGAAGCAAGAGAAAAGTGTATACAGACAATCTGATAGAAAATTGACTGACCAAAAAACCAAAGGCCAACCTCAAAAACAAGGGTTTTCATTAAATGGAGGTAGCCTGTTTCGGCAGACTGAAAGATGAAGTTGAATCCCATACTCAAAATGAGCCCTGGGCACAAGTAGCTAGAGATTTGTTATCCTGACTCACTGCCTTGTGAGGTAGGATGAACAATTCCCTTTATAGAAATAGTTATTATTATAAAACTACATATTTAAAGTTGGCTATCTACGATAATTAACGTCTTGTTTTGTAAATTCTTTACAGCAGAGCTCCATGGAAAACAACAAAGTATTTGAAATAACAGCAAATAAATATACATTGCAATAAGTGTAACATTTAATAGTGATGATGATGATGATGATTGATCCTTTAATTGTATATCTAAATTAGGTTTTGAACAATAAGTACCAAAGACATTTAAGACTTTTATATTGTATATCAATGAGTTTACTTTTCTTTAAATATTCTTTACCTTTTATTTTAAAACTGGACCCTTGCCGATAAAAGTGCTTGTAGTACTGACAAGCTTTACCCTGTATAAATACCATATCTTCTTAAATAAAAGCCACCCTTGAATACAAGCCACACTCGAAGAAGCCACACGTGACTAGAAGCCGCATGTTTTCCCTAATGAAAATAACAGAAACTGCAAATTTCTGTCCTCATATCATTATGATGTCTACTTCACCTTCCTCAGTGTTGCAACCAAAACAATAAAAGTCACCCTTGAATACAAGCCACCTTTGATTATAAGCCACACATTTTCCTTACTGAAAATAATAGAAATTGCGGCTTCTATTCAAGAAAATATGGTATTTCTATCAATATCATGTTCATCAAGTAGCTACAAGTGTCTGAAATTAAAACTGTGTATAATTGCTACAATGATGTAGGACTGGTTTTTAATTGTAAGGAAAGCAGTATGCAGACTGAACGGCCTACCCTCCTTTGTCAAACTTCAGCTTTAACTTCAGGTACATATCTAATACTGAGTGAGCAGGTGGATGGCAACAAGAAGCGGGCTAAAAGATCGGACCTTACAAATGATTTTCAGCATGATTAATGATAATAACAATCATATCAATATATTTTAACGATATTAGTGTGTGATTTGACAACTCTGTCAGCTACCTATGCACTAAGGTTATGACCTCATCTGAAAAACAGCATCCATTTCTTTTCAGACAAGTTCATTTATAGGACATAGTCCCTGATGAATAAGTGTTATGTCAAATCAGAAATAAATCAGAGGGCATCTTAGTATAAGAATTAAGATCAATATATTGCCAGGATAGCTCAGTGGTAAGATTCTTGCTCACTGATACTATGGTCCACCTTCAGCTAAACTTTCACTTTGAGTGAGGAGAGAGTGGTTAGCTCTCTGTAATGCCAGGCGCATGAATGAGGAGGTGTTGTCACATTAACATGAATGCTCTGGACACTGCTCGAAAAATTTACTTTTGATTGAAAGGCAGAAATCGTAAACAAGATCAATGTAAACAAAACATCCCAAAAGAACATTCCTCAAAGAAAAATGTTCACCTTTCTGAAGAATAAGTTTTCTATTTTGAGCATCAATAGAATGTATCGTTCCATAAAATTTGCCTTCATCCGTGCAGATCAAGATTTCTTTGCCAATGTGTTCATCTGCCATTTTCTTCCCAATAATGAATGTCCTGTACAAAAAGTGAGCAGACAAGATTAGCTTAGGACAAGCTCAATCCTTGGCTTTTCGGAAGTTTTAACTGACACTTAGTGTGTGAATATTTTTGAAGTCATGCCAAAAACTTGACAAAATTAAAATGACAGAAATGGAGAGAAAGTTACAATCACAGATGATGATTCAATTCCTGTCTTCCCAATACATATTTATACAGCATTTCATGTTCCTTTACTGTATTCTTACAAATTGTAGACACGAGTCACGATTCTGTCGAAATCGTTATGTTTCATGGTTGTAAATCTACTGTCTAATGCCGAAAACTGGATTTCGTTTCTTTACCTCCACGGGATGGTGATGTTCTTTAATGATGACATCTTTTCAACTGTGGACGGCCGTGATGTTAAATTTGGTAGTTCACGTCTACCAAGATGTAGCAAATTTCGGCAAAAGATGTACGACTATTTCTAAGAAAACAGATCCCATGTAATTGAGGGGAAGTCTGCTATCCATTTACTGGACGATATCAACAAGCAGGATGTGTTCTCTTTATGGATTGAAAACAAAAAGTTGAGATCGAAATTTAGATACCCTTACCGCTATTCGAGTTGGTGTATTATCAAATGATCAGTAGCGTGTTTCATTCGTTTACAAACATCGTTATGCATTGATTGCTTCCCGTCGTGTTGTTTGTGTAGTGATGAGCAAAGGATGAAGAGCGTGGTTGCGTAATTCCATGTCCGCTGAGGAAGGAAGGTGAACCAACTCAGAACTGCGCATGCGAAAGTCAGTTACAACATTCCGTCGCGAAAACAAACGAGCAAGTCAACGTCTGAGGCAAATGGCCACAATATTTTGGCACAAGGACGATAAAGATGAGACCCAAGTGAAGGAGGTTCACGTACCCGGTGTCTTCCCTCCGCCATCGTCGAAGATAAACAGCAGCACAGTTACTGCTGCAAGGAAACCGTGGCTTAGGCCCACTGGGCCAAAACAGGTAGCCGGGCCCAGGAAGCCAGATGCACCAACTAAGCAGAGTAAAGGGCCAGCTGAAGTATCAAATGCAGAGCAGAAAATGAAATCGTCTGTTAGTCTTAAGGACCTTAGTTCGCAGGACAAAAGGCGTGTTGCAAATTTAATCAAGGAGCTAGCTAAAGCAGGAGAAGAGCGACGAGTGGCAGTTGATGCCCTGCAAAAAGAAAGGACACATTTTCAAGGCAAAGAAGAACTGTTAAAACGGGAGCAAGAGAAGTTGATAATGGAAAGGGATAAGTTACGAGAAAATATAATAGAGTATCAGTTCCTTATTAATCAATACAATAAAGAAATTCAATATGAGCACAATGCACCTACCACCAATGAGGGGTATCCTTTGACGACGAGAAATCACATCTCACAAAATGTCGGTTTTCATCCTAATAGTAATCTTGTAGGCTCTGAGGATAATCTCAAGCCTCCTATGTCGGCAAGGGAGCCAGAAGACAAAATGCCAGTTTACTACAATATAGTTGGAAGTAAGGATTCTCCAAACCTTAGGGAAGTGCAGATGGTTGGAAGTAGCAGCCCTTATCATCCAAAGCAATTTGCTTTCCATAGAAAGCCGATGGTAGAGTCACAATACAGAGCTTCAAACGAAGAAAATCCACCAAGTAACAATAGAACCCAGCCGGAGAATACAATGATGGGCTTGCACATAGATAGGGACAGTGCAATTAATAGAATCTATGGGACCCCATCAGGATTGGCAGAAAGGGAATCTTTTGCTCGTGAAGGTATATCACCCAATACTCAATACACACCACCTAGTCAGCATTTTGATAAAGGGACGTCAGAAATTCAAAGCACCTTGCTAGAACAGCAGGATAAATTGTTTGACCAGCAAAAAGCGATTCAAGAACAGCTAAAGAACTTGGAGATAATACAACAGAGATATGCTAAAGATTTCTCACAAATTGTTACATATTCTGAAAATTTGAAAAATGTCTTGACTAATGGTAAAAATATTTCTGGCAGTGCTGATCGAGATGACTGTATTCGTGAAGCTGAGAACAAAGAAGTAGTACTGGGTGCTTCCAAGAATCGAAGTCTGCAACGGCATAATCAACATCTGAATAACTTCAACAATGTTAGCAGAAACTTGTCAAGCAATGATACAACAATGAAGTCTGATTCAATGCTTTATGAAAAAATTGAGGCTTCTAATCTCGGGCAGGAAGAAGGATTAGATTTCAAGATGTTACCAAACAGAGAATTACACGTAGATCGGGATTCCCTCTTGAATAAAAGTGTCGAACAAATTCCTGGTTACCTTCTTCATGCTCCTAACAAGCTTCAAACAAGTGAAGCAGAAATGTACAATGACAGCCTTGATTCTGATAATGATATCGCCCATGGTATTCAAAGTCTTATGGGTCAAAGTTTAGCAACTCAAAATAAAGAACTTTCCAAAAGTGCAAAAAGAGGATCATTTGCTTATACCCCACATGAGATACTCCCCACGTTCAAATCTCCTCGGTCATTCAGAAGAGGTGGCTTGTCTGCTAAAAGGAATGATACAATCCCAAGTAATCATTCTTATGAAACTAGCTTCACATCAAAACATTTAGCAAAGAGAAGCAGCAACGTGGAAATGAAACAGCAATCCTTGCTCAACTCGTTGGAAGACATTGAAAACGATCTACCAAGGGATAAAGAGTCAGGCATTTTCAACCTTGGAAGCTATGCTGGATTCGCTGAAGGTATTTTGGAAGGAAACTTCAAAAATGAACAAATATTTGCCAGCACTGACTTTTCTGATAATGACAGTGAGTCTGAGGAGAATGATTTACTGGAAGAGGTTTTCTTTTTAAAAAGATTTTAATTTGTTTTCGTTTGCATCAAACATACTTTTAGATTACCTCAAAGATTATACCAACATGAAGTTACCCACAAAGTTTTAAGTTTCTACTTTTTTAACAGATGCTATTGTCAGTTTGAAAGTACTCTCTGAAAAAATAAGATTCAATTTTTGGTAAAATCGTTTCCTGTGCGTTATGTTTGAATAAAGTTTGTGAGAATGGCCCACATCATGCAAAGGAAAAAGTTCTCGAGTTTTCTTTGTTTTCGGTTTGTTTCAATGTACCCAAGTCACTGACGACAATGATGACAAAGTAAATTCAACCAATGTGCCACTTGTATGTTTGCAATCGAAAGGCCTCACCATTCGAAAAATGAATTTCTTCTAAGAGAGGACCCTCAAAGTATCAAAAGGCAATATTTTACGTCACCAATCAAATATCATTCAGTCGTTTCAAAAACTTTGAATGCAACAGAAGGAAATAACATATTAATGGTGCAATTTTTTACAGCAGAGAATTGTGAGCCTTAAGTTTTGAGCTTCTCTTAAATGTTGAAACACTCATTTCTTCAAACATATTCATCCTTACCACTTGATAGACTCTCCAAACTGCTCCCGTCAGAACTGCCACAATTTCTAATTTCAAGACATGTTCTGTATTCTAATTTGTTTCATAAAACTGTATCACTTTACCAAATATTATCTCTTATTGATATTGACTTAATAGCTAGTGCCAGGATGGTTAACAGAGTCATGTCTTGAGAAAGGCATTCATCTTTAATTTCAATAATGACTTGATTATGGTTATTACCAGCTAATTAAAAATCAGGTGTTGGACAAATTCATAATGAATTAATAGTAAGCTCACAGATTATTTCGTGAACGTAATTACCAGCTATTCAACAGTCACTACGGGAGCAGCAAATTGGTACCAGAAGGCACAAGATAGAGTTTGGTGTTAGTCAATAAGTGCTGAGGCATATTCCCTGCAGTGGGTGGAAAATGCTGGATAACAGTAACAGTATTCAACAATCAAGTGATAATAATTGTCAACTCATTTAAATTAGCAATTTGTGTCATTCGATGGATATGACTCTATTTATCATCGTGGCGCTAGTTATAAAGTTCATTATGATCTGAACCTCGCGCCTCATGCTTTGATTGGCACTTGCTTCTTTTTAGGAGCTCCTCATCCAACCTTTGGTAAGCGAGGTGAATTGAGGTGGATGCCTCTTATGGCAAGGCATGGCTAGATATTTCAGAATATGTTATTACACGTTGTTATAGAGCTGTGATGTATATAAGCAATGCAATTTGACACCGCAAGTCTTCCTTTGTTAATCTGACTGAATTGGCAGCTTTTAATTTCGTTTCAAAACAGTCCTTGTTTCTTTTCTTTTTTTAGTAGATTATGTTGAGGAAAGGCCGTGGCGACCTATTCAAAGCCCCAACGAAGGAAGGAAGAAGAAAGCGAGAGGTTAAGAGAAGAGAGAGATTAGATCAAGTTGATTGATTTTAGATTTGAAAGATGGCAAGTTGTAGGATTCGCGAAAGCAAGAAGAAGCCAAGACGTTCCACAAATTGCATGTTCTAGGAATGAATGATGATTTGTGGGATAGAGTTCGTGGATAAGGCAGTGAAACTTGGACAGGGTGTGAATGAGTTGAGCTTCTGGTGGTCCTGACACGCCTCAGAGGAACACGATAAAGCACCTTATACAAACATCGCAAGGTGCGCTGTTCCAGGACCACTCATCAAGCAGTCCACAGGATCAAACATTTCTGCTGGAACATCGTCCAACTGAATTCTTAAAACTTTCCATTTCATGTTATTAAAATTCTTTATATGGATCGTCCTTCAGTATCAGCTGTTTTTGAGGGTTTGCAAACAATTTACTAAAACACTTCCAATGAATTTATAAATAACCTGACAATTGAATTTAAAAATCGAATGATAACCTAGGCCTAAAACTTCTAAAACTAAAAGTTTGGATATGAAAATTGATTGTGTTTTGTATCGAATTTAAAAGGCCTTCATCATCTTTATCGTGGGCTGTAATGAGAGGAAAGCTTTCAATTATCTAAAGAGCAATCCTTTCTTCAAAAAAGTAAAGAATAAATAGCGCCAGGCTATCAATTTGAAACCTGACCTTAGAATCTTATCAAAAAACTTTCGCAAAAATTCAAATAATTTTTTTCATGAACAAGGTATCTTTCCTCGAATCAGGTAAATTTAATGATAAAGTGTTGATTGATACGTTTGAATAGGACGAGTCTCAGCTTGATATAAAATCCTTTTCCAGCTATCTGTTTGATCGGCAATAGTTCCAGTTCACAACTTGGATCTTCTAAGAACTAAGGTTTCGCTAGTTATAGTTCCCTATATTATTGCATAAACTCGTTATATACAAGACGTTAGGAATCGCCATTTGATAGACTTGCATCTAACTGGTCCTAAAGATGCCGCTGCTCGATTCAACCTCCAAGGAAACTTCTCTCCTTTTGGTCGTGCAGAAAAAAAGGAGTTACAAGGACTTTTAGAAATAAAAAAATGTGTATAGATAGAAAAATAACAAAGAGCTTAAATTACCGAATTCGTCAATCAAGGAGAAGAGCGGAAGGGTTGGTTAAGATGACGAAAGTAGATGAATGGGTAAAGAGTTGTTGTGAAATATGGCAAAAGAATTACTGTGTGGAAACAATGAAAGCGGCATAGATAGAAAATACGAGGTTCGGAAAGCCGAGGTCACTACAGGTGTTACGTTTAAGGTTGGAGGACGAGGATCCGAAGATGACGAACATAAGGTGCCATTCGACTGATTAAATATGACTGAATTCAATATCAACGGAACTTACCTTTATACACATATGGTTGTCGTTGTTAACAACCTATATAATTGTTCCTTTTGATTATATTGAGATTACAAAATTACAATACAGAATACAATAAAGAGTTAATGCGATAAGTGCTAATGAGTTGTTTACAATTAAGGATCAGTGTAGTGCAGAATTCAATATTAGTTTGAGTCATGCCATGAGATTCACATGCAACACAGGGCCTTATCCCAGTTTTCCTCTAAACTCACTTGGAAATCACACATCCATTCCCTTGCCAAACATGCATCTCAAAAGCTCGGTTTCCTCGCCAGAGCCCGCGGGTATTTCTAATCTTCTAACAAAACACAAGTCCCAAATCCGCCCTTCTTTAGAGCAATGTTCCCACGTCTGGGTTGGCGCTCCAAAATCTTCACTCTGTCAGCTCGACAAAATCCAGTCCAAAGCCATTCATCTCGTCAACAATCCCAACCTCACCAAATCTCTCCCGATCTCACTGATACCCTAGAGAACTCGAATTAAACAGAGTTGACTTTATAACCCGATCGAAGATATCTCAGACATGTTAGTCTTTTGCACTGGATGGAGACTTTGACACTAAAACTTTTCCATAAGCTTATTTCAAGGTGGGAAATTCTATGCTGGTCGAAGATGCGTTTTCAATATATTATCGTTTCATTGGAGAAACAGTTGACATACTAGCTGGAACACATCTGGTGTACAGCTTGGGGTACGTTTCGGTGAAGAAACTCCATGGCTTGAAATGCCACTTCGCGAAGAAAATGCTGTGCAACGCTCGTTTCAGTTCTAGGACGCAATTAACTCGATTTTTATAAGCCATTCATCAACTGCACATCTAAAATACAAAACACACCTCTCTTATAAAAGACAGTGTGCTGTTGGCTTTTTCTACTTGACACTAGTAGGTGGTAGATGAGTTTTACTCATCGTCCGGGACAGTACCACCACTCTACCTTTTGGTGCCTTCAGTGACTTTGTCATTTTCAGCTCTATGGTGGAGATGCCGGCGCTTGTGGTTGGTTTGTCATTGTGAACAGGGACTGCGGGAGACTAATTTGCCAGTCTGTTCCCTGGCTATACCTGAGGGTACCACTTGAAATGGTGCACTGCAGGCCCCGCCGCCAGATAGTACAGAGGCCCAAACTCATTGGTAGCACTTTGGGAGGCTGCCTCATCAGCTGGTATATAATCCCGGGCTGCCTGTTATGCCAGTTCGCAACTGGAGCCACTCTTAGCTCGTAGCTTCGGGGGCCCTTCTGAGGCCACATTGCCAATCATCTTCCCCTCCACTAAAAAACAACTCGGACTCTGCTTCTACCACTCCTTCATCCAAGGCCAATTTTTTGCGTCAGTCTTTGCCTCCAACTCCAACCTGGATGACCAAGGAGTCCAACCACATCACTTCCCCACTTCAAAATTCACTATGTCACCCAGTAAGTTCTCCATACGAAAAGTCCGCCAAACATTTCTCCAGCTTGACACCTCCAAATCCAAAGGCCTTGCTGGTATTCCAGCAATAGTTCTCAAAACCTGTGCTCCTGAACTTGCCCCTATTCTTAACAAACTATTCCAGCTTTCCTACACTCTTGACACATTTCCCACCTCATGGAAACAAGCCCACGTCTTTCCTATCCCAAAAAAAGGCTACAAGTCTAATCCACTCAACTATTATCCCATTGCAATCACTTCACTCATCTCTAAAACAATGGAGGCCATCATCACGAAACAACTTCTTACCTTTCTAGAAAGAAACAATCTTCTCTCTGACCACCAGTATGGCTTTCGAAAAGCCAGGTCTACAGGCGATCTTCTTGCTTATGCTGTCCATGTCTGGTCCTCTGCTTTAGAATCCTGTGGTGAGAGCAGAGTGATCTCTCTCGATATCTCCATAGTTTTTGATCGCGTCTGGCACAAAGGTCTTCTCGCTAAACTACCGATGTTTGGTTTCCATCACACTCTCATTAAATGGATTGGTAGTTTCCTCTCTGATAGGTCAATTGCCGTCAGTGTGGATGGCTTCCTCTCCAATCTGCACTCTATCAATGCTGGTGTACCCCAGGGCTCTGTCATCTCCCCTGTACTCTTCATCCTCTTCATCAATGACCTGCTCACCTCCACGTCTTCTAGCATTCACTCCTTTGCTGATGATACCTTCCTAAGTTCCTCATTTTCATTCAATCCAAATGAACATGCATCCACCGATATCCAACTCCACAGAAACATTTCAGCCTCGCTTCTCTCCGATGATCTGACAGTTATTGAGAAGTGGGGTAAAGACAACCTAGTTTCGTTCAACCAAAGCAAGACGAAACAGGCTGTCATTTCAAGCATACTTTCACGGGCATTGTTCTCAGGAGATCAGGGAGATTATTGCTGTTCCTCTGAGGCGTGTCAGAACCACCAGAAGCTCAACTCATTCACACCCTTTCCAAGTTTCATTGCCTATTCCACGAACTCTATCCCACAAATCATCATTCATCCCTAGAATATGCAACTTATGGAACGTCTTGCCTTCCTCTTGCTTTCCTGAATCTTACAACTTGCCATCTTTCAAATCCAAGATCAATAAACTTGATCTAATCTCTCTCTCCTCTTAGCCTTTCACTTTCTTCTTTCTTCCTTTGTTGAGGCTTTCTATAGGCCACGATGGCCTTTCTCCAACATAACTCACTAAAAAAACTAATGATAATTCAAACGGGAAAAGAAACAAAAAGAAAGAAGGAAATGCGATGTTGAATTAGGCAAAAAAATATCTCAAAGGTTCATCAAAGCAGGGTCTGTCCAGTCCTTGTCCCGTCGGCAAAATATGTAGTACGTGCATCGTATAGAAATGCACATGAGTTTCAAAATTAGCCAATTCCTTAAATTTTATGCAGTGTTGAGATCGTTAAGCATAGCAAGTAAAGAATCACCAGACTTGTCCAAGGCTCCAAGAGCACCCATCGAAACATAATCGAAACCTTTCATTCAAATTCAATTTAAACTACATACAATTACAAACCTCTGTATCACATAGGTCGTTTGGTCACATAGTAGGAGGCTTGCCTGGATTACGGTTTGCAATATAAACTAATACAATAACAAAATAACAAAATAAATGTAAAATATATGTCAAGATGGATGTAAAATCCAAAAAAAAGACCGGGGCAGGTCTATTAGGCAAGAAGGTCAGGATTAGTCCGAATCTTTTTCTGCAGCAAAAGATGCAGTAAGAGCAGCAAAAGATGATAGCATTTGATGTTTATTCAGTAAAGTACCAACAGCAAAAATATAATAAACAAGTGTTCAAACTTTATCTAAAATATAACTTCAATTGGCACAAATAATAGTAAGCATTTGAAATATTTTCGACTCAGACTCATTGATACAATACTAAAACTAGACTGTAAGTGTGTATATAGCATTTTAAACTAGTTCTCGTGCGAGCGGGAATGTTCTAGATGCCTCGTGAACACTGTAGACGGTGCGTGCGGCACAGCGTGGTTACATGAGTCATCGCTGTGACCCATTGTTTCTTCAGATATACAGTCTCACTGTTATCAATATAGAATCTCCTTCCTAGGAACTCACTAATATTTGTCAACAGGTACAAAAAATTGCGCACTATTCATGAAAATAGAAGTTAATTATCAAAATCAATTTTTTTTCTTCTATTAGGCTATGTCAATTTTCTATTATTTCAATGTTCTTAATAGGTTGTAACTTTCTGAAATTCCTCAAAGAAAGGCGAAATTTGAAGAAACGCAGAAAGGCGTATGGCGAATTCCACTTGGATACTGAAGGCCTACAGGCGAATTTCCACGAGTCGAAGTGTTCAGCGAATTCACCGGGAAACTGAACTAAGCATGCACACAGTTTGAGTGATTTGCTTTCATAGTGAGCGCTTGAAAAGTAGAAACAACTTCTACTTTTTCGCGACGAAAAGTTTAGTATGTCACTTTAAACCAATCAGGGGTGCAGGAAGCAGTGCACCTGTCTCTTGCTTTCCGTGATTGTGTTGCAGGATCGTTCAGGCGAAAGAGGCGCCAAAATTTGCTTCAACGTGGAAATGAAGAAAAAAATTTGCCGAGTAAACTTTCGTGGCGAAAAACTTCGCTGCGGCGAAACTTTCGCCTCGTGTTCGCGGAGAATTCGCTGAACAATTCGTCTCGTGGAAATCCGCCTTAGGACAGCTCCGGGTAAAGAATCCAACTTACAGTACTTTTCTTTGCAAAATCTCAACAAGGAGGCGGACAACCCGGGGGCTCCATACCAGAAACGTCGTTTGTGACGAAAATATCATCAGTGCCAGCGGAAAAATCATCTGTAGGTGCAAAGGGACTCGGTGCCAAAGGTGGTGGCATGCAACATGGCGGTGGTGTGCTCTTGATGTGCATGAACCACCAGCTGTGTGCGTCAGCAGGATAGTCTAACTGCAAGCTGCCATTGACAAACTTTGCCGATACGTCAGCGGAGATGATGATAAACCATCCGATACTGGCACACCTGTTTAACAAATGCAGTAACAGCACGCGGCCGTGGGTTCCATCGTGGCCGTCCATCCCACAACCCCACGGATCTCCCATTAGCTGCACCTGTCTGTAGTAATTACCAAACTGTTCATCTTTGGCAATCCTTGGCGGGTAGCATTTTTCTATTTCCTCTACAAGGGCCTCTTGGACATCCTGTGGCGCATTGATGAAGCGAATCTTGCTCGTATCATGTAACGATAGACAGAAAATGTGCACGTCCATGGGTAAACAAGATTGGAAAGTGAACATGCTTTTATCGCTTGTAATCCTCGTCACGTCAATGGCTATTTGCGCCAACCAACCGATGCTCGCTAATCGTTCGAAGAGCTTGCACATGACTGAACGGGCGCCAACGCCATCAAGCCCGTCCGACCACCAAGGATTTCCGTGCAATTGTAGGACGTCGGCGTTAAAATCCTCGTATTGCTGTTGCACGCCGTGCGGCCAGTATTCTTCTAAGACTTCCCGCACGCAGGCAGTGACTTGTGCGGATGAGTCAATCACCTGCAAGCAATCCTTCCTTGCTAGGCTGATCACAAACCCAGCTATCCTTGAGCCGTCAACTGGCGAGGTCTCGTCGTGATCGTACCTAAAAAAAATCGTATCTGCCGTGTTCTTCACGTTACTGCTTCCGTACAGCATCCAGTTGTGGCCGTCGAGTGCTTTGATCAGCCCTTTTATGAGCGTCCTGGCCTGGATGCCGTCTGAACCTTCCTCAGAAAGCCAGGGGCTCCCGTTCAGCTTTACAGTTAAAAAGTCCTTCTCCATTTTGACCTTTTTCGTCATTTGTGGCCAGTTTTTGGCGATGACATCGGGAAGAATATGAAGAATGTCAGGTGGAAAACCAATGAACTGCAGCTTATTTGAGCTACTTATACCGATGCAAGCGAAGCCAAGTGTTTGCTCTGGTGTTACCTCCCTGTGAAAAATCCACGTTGACAGATCAAAGTTCTGGGACAATTTGCTAGAGACGAGTAGCTTCAGTCCTTTGCTGTAAAAGAGAAACAGTAGAGTTGTCGCAAGCTTTCTTGCATTGATGGCATCATCCGCAGATGTTACGGAGGAGAACGGATTACCTTTGATCTTAAACTCGTAGGCACTGCCAAGAACGTGGTATTCCCTCTGGACTCCTAGAAGCAAAGAAATGGTCCAGGTAAGTGATAGAACCTCACCATTCAGCAAATTTTGGAGCATTTTTTATTGATTTTTGCCCAGCACTTGAAGGCAGACGTGCACTTACAGGCTTTTTCCTTATCGAGCAGTGTCCAGGTCCTTCCTCTCGATGTGACAACACCTCGTGATTCCTACGCCTGGAATTACAGCAACTCTCGTCACTCTAAGGGAAATTTAGCTTAGGGTAGAGTCGAACTACTGATCGTAGGATCAATGCGTAAGAATCTTAGGTTCCATTAAGCTTTAAATGTCAGCTGAGAAGATAATTTCGACGTCTCTTTATGTGCAGCATGCAATCAATCCTCTTACCAGAGCCTCGAGCAAGCTTTCAATAGCTCTTTCCGGAAACTTTCAGTTTTCGTCATTTAATCCACATCTACGGACATTCTTTTAGTTCATAACTTTTTTGCTATTATTCCTGTAACTTTTTGGTTGAAACTTCAAAATGAAAACTTTTCATTAGAATTTGATAACAGTAGATTTTCAGATAGAAAATAAAAAAAAATCCCTAGTCTTCATACCCATTTATTTTTAGCTTGAATAAGGAGGGCTCTGGCTCCAAACGTTACAGATTTTCAAGACTTCGGTATTCAGCTATTTTTCAAAAATGGAGCCTTTTCACCTCTCTACATAAATTGGGAAGCAAATTTCGGCCTAAACTTAGACTTAGTGTTCTTGAGTACCTAAATATGGCAAAAAACTACGATCAATATCAGTTCCACCCTGTCTCTATTGACGGAAAAACTTCAGAATTTGAAATTTCATTGCTCGCGTACAATTTTATTAGGTAGTCAAACGCCCATATTCTGAGCTTTCAGAAAATGTATAATTTTTATAATTCAGGTAAATCATTTAAAAGAAATTGGATGTAGCATTTTACATATAGAATTAGTTCAATTTTCGACTTTTGGCGCCTAGCAGTTAACAGGAAAGCCCTTATATTAGCAGTTTACCTGTTAAACTTCACTTACAAACTTCTCTAATACATACAGTATGTGGGATAATTAGCTTGAGAACAACGCCTGCCGTGAAAAGGAGGCTGTCGTTCGTATACAGTAAATCCTCGATTAAGCACCACCCTCGAATAAGCGCCGCAGTTTTTAGACTTCTTTTTGAATAAGCGCCCCCTAGATTAAGCGCCGAATGTTCTGAAATGCTGCGCTTAATCGAGACATTCCTTGTTATAGGGGATTAGAAATGACTAACACGTTATATCTTATTCTAGACCAATATTTGGCCATTTTTTTTATCAAAAGATATTTTATTTATTTCAAAATGACTATATTTAGGCTTTTCGCCATCAGCTCACGATATAGGATGTTACCTTGACGAAGTTGTTTCGTACAGCATATGAACTTTCCTTGAACGACCAACCCGATTTCACGTTTTCGTTTTCCTTCTACAGTTGCAATGAGTTTGTTTGAACTGTCAGCTTTAAGAAAGTAGTCCAATAAGGATGGGCATTCGATGAGGACGCGTCCAACAAGCTTTAGTTTTTCGTCTGGTTCTTCATCTGTTTGTAAGCTCCAATGGCATGAGTGTCGCACCCCAGAGCTTCACTGCGATTGTCTTTAAAACAGATCAATCGTTCCCCAATTACTTTTCTGAAACATTATGTTTTTGAATAAGCGCCGCCCTCGGTTAAGCGCCGCATAAAAAAAGTCGAGTTTTGAATAAGCGCCGCGGAGCTTAATCGAGGATTTGCGGTACGCACTGAAGACGAGCAGGCAAGAGAGAGCGACGGAGCGATGAAGAGCGAGAACTGTGACAAACTAAATGAGATCATTCTTTATCATATTTACTATACAGTTCTTTGCTATTTTAAACGTTAATGAAATGGGTGTGTTGATTCAATTCTGCGTGTTAGATCTGTAATGTATACAAAGGCGTAAATCACGTTAAGATATGAACAGGAATAGATGTACGATGCGTATACATTGAGTTGAGTCACATAAGATACGGCATGTCTGCAATAAATGCGTGAATAGGGGGTGTGGGGTGCTTGCGCGAGAGTGCTTCCTGTAAGCGTAATGTGGCAGTGATAAATACGTAAGTGGTGCTGCTTAATGCAAAATAGTTCAAAATAGTGCACAAACAAGTACAAGTAAGCAACTGAATGGCGCGGAAGAAAATATGCAAGCGAGGCGCAAGAAAAAGATGCAGCGCGAATAGCGGTATTACAATATGGAGGTGGACATTCAGCAGTTTCATTTCCTTCTTTAGCTCTTACTTTTAGAATCGTGTTACTTCATATGCCTTTTCACAAGACATACCTGTAATTAGGCCAGCTCAGTACAAATGACTTCTTATTAGAGAAATTTGTATGTGCATGTTTAGTTTATATTATATGCAGTATATAAAATGGAGTTTTGAAAAATTGCTATCATTGTTGACATATGAGCATTTCGATAATTTTTCACTCTTACTTGGTGTTAAAGGGGGGGGGCGATTTCCATTTTGACCACCCAAACCACAAGCATTCAGGTCGCCACTGTTATTTCTTGGGCCTAGTTCCAACGCGTGAATATTTCTAATGGGACAAAATTTTAAAAGAAATACACACCTTTGCGCCATGTCTTTCGTATGACATCTCTCGTTGCTCGTATGTCTTGGGGCGTTTGATAAATAAGTCTAATTCTGTCTGTGCTTCTAAATGTCACCATCATGTAGGAGAAGCCAGATGGCTCAGACAGCAAGTCCAGTTCTTCAGTCATCTCAAACAAGCCCGCACCAGCAGTAACCGCGGAAGGGCCTACTTAACACAGAGCCTATGGACGAACAAAATAACACTTTCGGTTACTTCAAATAAATTAAGGGTTTAATATTTTACTAAATCCGTGCAAGGAATTGTGACGTCAGACATGCTAAAATTAGCATATATCAGCTGAGATTTTTCGATTGATATACAGCGAAAAATCTTCAATTATAGCTGTTGAATGAAATCAATATTACTTACCACAAATTCACAGCTGGTATTTGGGTTGCAAAGCGGCAAAGCTATGAGGAAGTAGTCTGTCTTCGGTAGCATATGGAATATAGATAATGTAATTACAGGAGGTAAGTGCCGGCAACCATTTGAAATATCGAATGATGAAAAATATAAAGAAAGGGCCCACTTACCAACGAAAAAAAAGTTGTGAATTTTTTGAATACATCACAGTTCGTGAAACTCAAAATCCTACATATTCTCTTGACTAATGCTTCTCTATCAACTTTTTAAGGTAGATGGGTCCCATCAAAAAGTTGATTTTTTTCCAGATTGAAATTTTGTGTTACCCCCTTGCAGCGTATTTCGCGCAGCCTCAGTACCAATAATGAGCCTCATTTCCAAAACATTCAACCACATGTTCCAATTGTATACTTAGGCCTAGTGAAGGTTATTTCTTGTCGAAGAAAGAAAAAAAACAAAGGCCAAAATGGGGTTTCCTAGAGGAGGAAGAGGCGGAGGAAGAGGCAGCTTCAGAGGAAGAGGAGGAGGTAGAGGTGGAGGCAGAGGTGGCTCCAGTTACTATGATAGTGGGCCGCCAGAGAAAGTCGTTGGTATGTTGAAGTGCCCTGTCACTCTTAAAAATGCAGACCTAGCTTACTTTGTCGCCTAGTCTGCTAATTATCTTGCAAAGAATCAAATGTTAGGAAGCAGTAATTCATATCTTAACCATATTCAACAAGGTTTCAGGATAGCTCATTGGTGAGATTCTTGTCCATTGGTCCTATACTAAGTGGTTCGAATCCACTCTCAGCTAAACTCGTATTTAGAATGAGGAGAATCGCCGGTTCGCTGTAATTCCAGACATGATTACGCATACTTTTTCAAAGGAGGTATCACAAGACGTGGCTAAACCCAGAGAAAGGACCTAATCACTGCTTGATAAAAATTATGCAATATTTTAATGTATTGTTGGGTAGTGTAATGATATCTATGTCATCTGTATTTTATATGTATGTAACCTGTCTGTCCTGCATCAGGCTTTTCAGCCACCAGCGTGCTTGCAGTCGATATAGACACTCCCTTCATAAAATCTTTGTTTCGAAGCCAATCCAAGATGTTGTCTGTATACATTGTATTTAGCATTGGTTGATCATAGATGAAAAATGAAGAAATGAAATAAAAAAAAGGTAGACGGAAAATGCATCTCAGTGTCCACAAATCTAACTTTGGTTGCTTGCTAGAAATTATTTAAGATTCGTTGATGAATCTACTTATTTATATTTGTTTTTCTTTCACCGTAGAAGTTGGACATTACCTGCACCCCTGTGAAAATGATTTGGTCGTGAAATGCACAAATGATAGTGTTCCGTATTTCAACGCTCCAATTTATCTTGAAAACAAATCACAAATTGGAAAAGTGGATGAAATATTTGGACCTATGACCGATTTTATATCCTTTCATTTTCCTTCATTAATTATTATATGTGATGACAATCTAGTAAGTCTCGCAGAAACATATAATGATGAAAATATTGAAAATATGTACAGATACAAGATGTAGAAATAGTCGACTTGGGTAGTTGATTTGGGCTTCCTTCCCTGTTTCTGCTGCTTTCAAAGCCTTCCAGTAATTATTCCTTCATACATAGGATTATTGAATTTGTCGACTGGGACAATATATCTTTATCTTTTATCTGTATATTTATATTTCCTTGTCTTTTTGAATTGGCCCAGTTGTAGAATGCTCATTTTGTATGTGGTAGATTAGGGTTTCATATCCGGTTTAGCCATGCCAAAGACTTGAAAACAGTACATGCCTTTCCCTACTTAGTGAAACACAGTGCTACCAGATGGCCAGCTCCCAACTGTAGCATTCACTGTGTTAGCGCAGCTGTGTGGTACAAAGGAACAAAATTTGGGGAGGGAAGGAACTTTAACTTTAACTTTTACTCTGCCATCCTTTTTTATTCTTTTATCTATCTCTCTATATATTTAATTTCCTGTTATCTGTATTTGTGTTCCATCTATTTAGGGGCTGTCATGTCTTTGGGAATTTTCAATTCCCCCATTGAGTCAGAAAAGTGGTATAATTTTTATGAAACAGTTTGTCAGAAACATCAGAATAAAAGCAAAAATTATATTCCTTAACTTATCACACTATTTCTCAGTTAAACTGTCAGAAAATATGAAGGCATCCTCATTCAAGAGTGCAGACAAAGTAATAATTTAATTTCTAATCAATTAGTCTAATGTCTAGTCGGATTTATTAGAGTTGATAATGTTTTGGAATGTTCCCCCAATTTTAACTACATCTTAGTGACACTCTACGTTCTTAAAACTCCTTCAAATTCTGTGCACAAATTAATCATATCTAATGCTCATCGAATTTTTGAATTTTTACTGCTTTTATAAAATTTGGATTTTATATTGAGCAGTGGTAGAGTTTTTTAACTATCATGTTTTGTTTGCATTTCAAATTGATCCGTTTCTTGTTTTGATTTGCAGTTTTTCATCGACCCTTACAAACTCCTGCCATTGTCAAGGTTTCTACCAGGAAATAAAGGTGAGTTATGTATATTGTCACATAAAACATTGTAATTGATCAGTTTTTGGTTCTTGATAATCAATTAAAGATTTTTTATAAACTTGAGGTCAATGGCCAACATATCTAACAAATTTAGCTAAATGCAAGAGTTGTTTTGGTAAGGGCGTCAATGCTGGATTAACTCACTGGTTAGTTGCTTACTTCTTGTTTATACTTCAGCTAATTACACAAAGCAGTTGATTTTACCTATTCAACATAATCAATAAAATTTCATTTTTTCAATTGGTAAAAAAATGACCTGCAATGTTTGTCAATTATCAAGCATCAACATCAAAAAACAGTCCATTCTCTAAATATCCTCTACTGGGATGTTTTCACGGAAACTGTGTCATAGGAAATCAGAACTTTTGCTGCTAGCTGATTGGTCACCGGAGTGCAGATTTTGACTGGTGAATAGATTTGCAGTCTCATAAGAAGCAAGTTGATAAGTCTTAAATGATTTTAGCCATGTCATTATTATGCAAATAATTTCAAATCAAAATTTATAGGAGGGAGAGGTAGTGGCCGTGGCGGCAGGGGCGGACGTGGCGGAACACCAAGAGGTGGAAGAGGTAACATTTTTTCAAAGTTTCAGCTGCCAGACTTTTAGTGCGTACAAAACTTTTTTGGATTCATCAGTATTGTGAATTCATCATGGCCAGAATGCAACATTGTGCTTTCTTTAACTTGTGTTGTAAACAACTGGCTATGTCACTTGCATTTCTCAAGTTTGGATGGTGACAGAACATCAGAATTAGGAGAGTCTCCTCTTCATGAAGAGAAATTTGCGAATTGGAATAATATCCCACTTGGAAATCATCATGGACTTTTTAACAAAGTATTTTCTAGTTCCTAGCTTGTAAATAAGGTTTTTGGCATTCCACCTTTTTAGAACATGGATTGAAAACAGCAATGTCTTTTGAACCTTTTATCCTGTTAAAATATTCATATCATTATTATTACCATCAACCCAGCTATTTTATCTATCTTAATTCCAGTTATTTTTGATTCAGTAGCATAGTCCATTTTGACCAGAGATAGATTCTTTGCAACTGGGCCCACTTTCAAAGGAAGGTTTTAAACTGAGCTTTAAAAGTTAAGAAAATGTTTCACAGGACATTTTTGACAATCCATGAAACAAGGAAGTAGCGTATCTAAAAATTTACTGCTGTCAAATTTGAGCTGAGATATTACATTTAGATAACTTTGCAGCTAAATTTCAATTGGTGCTTTGATTGAAATTATATATTTTGATGTATATACAGGCGGTCGTGGTGGACGTGGTGGTTTCACGCCAAGAGGAGGACGTGGGTTTTCACCCGGCGGTAGAGGTGGTCGTGGTATGTGATTTACATCTGCTTCTGCATTGCTTGTTGCATTTATTTTGCAGCAAAAGGATTTCAGATTGAAGCCTCAGTATTACTGCAATGTTTCTTCCAAATTTTTAATTGGTTTTAAAATTGCGCACTTTACTTTTCTTAGGTTTTTGTTCATAAAAATTTTCAAACATGCATAATGCAGAGCGTATATACTTTGTTTGTAATTTATGAAGATTTAACTTTTTAAACCAAAGATATATTTACATATGAATATATGTATGTATATAAATATATATATATATGTATATATATAAATATATGTATATGTATATTTATATATTGATAGATATATATATATATATTTATATACACACATATATATACGTATATATGTATTTATATATGTATATATATTTAGATGCACATATGTTTTATATAGTGCACCATTGGTTTATTCCACCAAAATTTGCAATTATTGATGGTTTGCATTTAGCACTGAGAAAAAGCATCTCATCTCTATAAATTTTCTTTTTTAATAGGCCGAGGTGGAGGTCGTGGATTTGGTAGAGGAAGATACTGATCCTGATAAGAGTTTTGTATTGATATTGTCTGAAAGATTTCAGCCCTTTCAAGTACAGATGGAAATGGCATTGAATTACTTTTATCAACTAACCTGTTTGAGCGGTACATGCATCATTATGCAATTGGGCCTTAATCTTTTTACAAGAGAGTTATCTAAAGCAAGCTCTTTTTTACTTAAGATTTATACAGTATTTTAAGATATATTATCAATGCAACTATGTGGACTGCTCTTGACCAGCAGTGGAAAGATTCATGTGTATGATAGCCCTTTCACAACCACAGTTAAGTGTTTTCATTGCCTGTAAATGAAAAAGAAGTTTGTCTTTAGTTGGAGTCAATGTGTCTGTTGATTTTTCTTCTATCCCCACTATACGTAAAGATATAATTTTTAATCTATCAGTTTTCCGTTCTTTTTGTTTTTAAAAAATGGAAATGTTTTTAGACAAAAGGGTTTCAGAAAAATCTTTCCTTTTGTTTTCTGTAAGATGTTTGCCATTTTTTTCTTTCTGTTTAAATTTATCAGACACATAATATAAGCTTTAATCTTTATCTAAACTTTTTCTTTTTATTTAAAATGTATTGTAATTGTTTAGTTGTTTATGGCTTGGTTCTCTTTTCTAAGTGTTGGAAAATACTTCTGCTACTATCTTCAACACATGGATTTTGCTTTGCTCCATATTTTTTTTTCTTTTAGTGAGTTATTGTGAGGAAAGGTCATGGTGGCCTAAACAATATGATACTCATCCATTATCAACAGGAACATTTCCATAGACATGTCAGCGAACTATCTTCTTCTCTTCATCTTAGAACCTAATTTTATTTTGTTTTAGCAGGCCATGTTGAAACATACATTTTAGTCATTCTTCTTAAGGCTGAGTTGTCTCAAAAGAACTACTGATTTAAATGTTATAGGAATAGTCTCACCAAATATATTCTTGTAATTTCTCTTGGACTTGCTTTGTGCTGATTTTTGCCTTAGACCAAGGACTCAAATGAAACAACGCTGTTAAATTTTCTTAGTTGCCTTTCTGCTGGCTTGCTAGCAGTGTCTTCTAATTTTTTACGGGCAGGTGTGTTATCATATAAACTTGGTGAATTGGCGTGGAAGGGTTGGTTGGTTATGATGACGAAGGTAAATGAATTGGTAAAGCCTTGATGTGAAGTATGGCAGGTATTCGTGAATCTCAGAATTTTGAAAAAACTTGCAATTTAAGCTGGCGTCAGCGTATCGGAAACTGAATCCGTCATTTTGTTCAAACTCCGATGAATTCTCATGAGAAAAAAAATAACCGAGAAAACATACGTCATTTTGACGTCACCAAGGACATCTCCAAAATCTTTTCTTGAGCAACTTCTGAACTCGAAAACGGAGTTTTTTGCCCTTATAAAATCAAAACGGAACAAGATGTCAGAAAAATAATTGCTGATTCGAAATCAGGAAACGCGACTTAATCTAATTCGAAAAGAAAACTTTTTCACAGGAGAGATCCTCTAAAGCTTTAATTTTCTCCAGAAATGGTAGGATAATTGTCTCTCGAAACATTGCAGCCCATACAAAGAAATGATTTTATCAACTTTGGTTTGACTTGCTAGTAAAAACAGAGTTCAATTTGAAGTAGATATTTCTCAGAACACAGTTCGATTTTGAAGCATTTGCAAGAATTGGTCTTATTTAGGAAACAGTTTCCTAATAAAACTGAGCTGAAAATTTAGCCAAGTTTTGCAAGGCTAAAACCTTACTTCCGTATGAACAAGCTGAAGGGACACATGGATGAAATAGCTGGAATGGTAGTACTGTGGTTAAGCGTGTGGACTCGTGACACAAAGGTCGTGCGTTCGAATCCTGCATGCGCCACAATTATTGGTGAGGAAGGCAATGGGAAACCACCATATAAAGTCCAATTCTCTAGGAGAAACTCAGAGCGGTGTCTCTGGTTTCTGTTACACTCAAATTCGAGTATGCGACGCAGTTTTGTAAACTTTACTGCTCTGATATGCAGGGGTTGAGTTGTATCGAAATTCGCTGCTTTTCTATGGAGTAGCCATCTTGTGCTATTTATTTCCTACAACTGCAAGCGTTTTTGCCACTCTTGACAGAAACTTCACACTGCATTTTTGAAGCTATCCTGGTTAAAAAAAGCTCGCATTTGGTCGTAAAATTTGAACACTACCAAAAAAGATGAGACGAAAAGAAGTGACGCCAGTAATGGAACAGCAATATACAAACATCTATAACTATTATTAAAACTATGAAAAATTGATAACACCGCTTTTACATGACAAAATTGTAAATGCAAAGCCCTACTATCGCAGTAGTAAAAACTAGTGGTGGTGAAAAGAATTTGTCGAATTGAGGCAATATTTGCAAAATGCAGAAGACCGAAATCGACAGTTCTCTGTTGCGGAAACCTCGATTGAATTGTATGAAGATGTGTCATTTGCATTCTCTCGTCTCACCTGGCATCTCATGAAGATCCTGGAAGCTTTTCCTTTGTGTATTCTACCTAGCATCTGAAAGTAGATATTAGGGCACTGAGAAGCTTCTCGTTTACCAAGCAGGCCTTGCTCTGTTCTCTTGGGCGACCGCACATCGTGATTCTTATGCTTGGAATGATAGAAAGCTAGCAACTCTCATTGCTCACTGTGAAAGTCTAGCTGAGGATGGATTCGAGCCACTCATCATATGATCCGTGGACAAGCAACTTACTACTCGGCAATGCTGAAACCTTCAAACCGTTTCATTGTTTCTACAGCAACAACTGCTATATATAATATTGAATCACAAGATTTAATAATAGACAATTAAGTATGAGATAAAATAAAGAAAAATGCTACAAGGTAAAACTTTTGAAATAGCCATAATGCAAGGCTCTGCTCTTAAATTACTTCAACAGATTTATGAAACATTAAAAAGCATACCAAGGCACATACATGAGAACATGTATATGTGGATACGAATTACGAAGTACCGGTATGGCGAAATACCTGTCACGATGTTCACTAGGAGCAATGAAGATTAGAAGCAAAACACAGTCAACTCTGTCTAATTCGAACTCGTGAAAGTCGACCTTTGCTAATTCGGACAAATTTTCAGGTCCCTTGAAAATCTCCAAACAAAAAACCTCTACAATCTGTTTCTCTGTAACTCGAACAGTTTGCAATTCGAGCATTTTTACGATCTTCCAGCGAGTTCGAATTGGACGTGAGTTGAATGTCTCAAAATCAAAATGGATTCTTAACAGATGATAATTCTGTTCAATTGTTTTGATGCGACTTTTCTCAAGGACCAGATACAAGAGTCGCGAAACATATGGATGAAGGCCTGTTTCAATACCGGTAGTCTATGTGCAAATCATCTCTAGCTTACAGTTCGATTTGAGAGGATTTGATCAAATGACGATGCATGTGAAGACAGTGTTCTGGTATCCATAAAAAATACCTGGATCCCTGAGTGGCAATCAATTTCTGTACCAGCTACGGATACCAAGAGCAATGCGTTACTGTTCAGTCATTTCAGCCATCGTTCTGACAAACATATTTTAAAATAAGAAGCAGATGTTTCAAAGCGGCTGTCCAGTCTGAAATCCGCTCGTTCATGCATTCAAATCCCACCCGAATCGATCATCAACACCTTGCGTGATCACCTCAGACGTCACCCAAGGAAGAGCGCAGCCTTCTCACAAGCTCCAGGTCTTTGGGCATAAGCGTGACTCTGCCTGCGTGTATTGCTGCAATGTTGGAATCCTCAAGAAGGCGGACGATGAAGGCCTCTGTTGCCTCCTGCAACGCCATCAGTGCCCTCGACTGAAATCTGAACGAGAGGTAGCTGGGTGACATCTGCTGGAGTATCTCGCGAACAATCCGAGCAAACGGTGCCTTCCTGATCAGCATATGCTGGGTCGATTGGTAATACCGAATTTCTCGTAAAGCAACTGTGCCTGGACGATATCGCATGGGCTTCCTTTGCCTTGTTCAAAGAGAAGATAGAGCTGAATAAATCGCGACAATATAGAGTATTATGTTTCTCGCTGATTTGTTCGCCTTAATCATTTTTTAGTTATTCTTACCATGCAGACTTAAAATAAACAGATAATTATTATCATTACTATTGTTATCACCGTTTTCTTTCATCCTGTAGCTCTTCTTACTAAAATCGTGTACTTTTTTCTGCTTTTTCATTCTTCCTTTTTCACTAGAAACACATGTAATTAGGTCAGCTGAATACAAATTACCTATCATTAGAGAGATTTGCATTTGTATGCTTAGTTTATAAATCAAAATGAGGTTTTCAAAAATTGTTATCATATTTCATCTTGCTTGAGAACCATCTGTGTGTCTGAAAACTGGGACCCGATCCAGGTCCAAGAGTTCTTAACATTACAATCATCATAACATTCTGGTTTAACATGAGCTTGAAATCAATTAAAACATCAAGTATACCTCTCCTGCTGTGCTCAGTTTGATGAGAAAGACAAGCAATAAATTAATAAATGTCAGCACAAACAATGACAACATAACACAGGAGAAAGGATTCACTGTAATGATTATCATTGTTTTCCTGAATTCTACCAAGCATTAGAAAGGTGGATCTTTCGGCCCTGAGCAGTTTTTGCTTATCAAGCAGTCTCCAGGTCCTTCCTTTTGATGTGACCCCGCCTAATGATTCCTAATGTCTAAAATTACAGAGAGCTGGCGACTCTCCTCAGTCTTAGAATAAATTTTAGATGAAGGTGGAATCAAACAACTGACCATAGCATCAATAGGCAAATAATTTACTGATAAGAGCCATCCTGACACCAATGGTGAGTACAGTCTCGTCAACAAACAGCAATGCAACATGAACATTCTTCAAATTTCTATTTTCAATTATTTGATATTTCTTACAAAAGAATTTTGGCTTTCCCAGAGAGCCTTCAGATTTACGACGATTTATGAATGGAACTTCTCAATAGAAATTAAGAACCATTATGCTTTTACCTAACTTCCTGTGAATTTTACATAAAAACAAAAAAGAAACGAGCAAAAATCAGGAAATCTATGCCATTCTTAAAATTCATGACAAAGTAACTAAAAAATATTGAAAAGTATATTTTCTGAGTCACGAGTTTCTTTGTCTTTAGTAGGCCGTTGGTATCAAAACCCATTGCATGAAGAATTTACTAATAGGTATGGAAAGAAAATTAGAAAAAAAAATCCATCATAGGATCAAAATTTAAAAAAAGAAACTATAAAACGCTTTTGAGACAGGTAGAGTGCATGAAAGGTTTGTGAAATTATATTCATATGTGAAATAGACTTGGATAGAAATTTAAAGCTGTTTTAAGTTCTCTACAAGAATCATTAGATTACCTTTTGATCTAGAGCAAAATTCATTTTTCCAGAAGCAGATCAATGTAGTATTTATTTCAAAATAGTAAATGAAAACATATTAAAAATATTAAAGATTCAATAATATAATATAAACAATATATAGACAATATACAATACAATGAAAGGTGAATGAACAACATAAGATAATAAGAGTTGTTCAATCTATATGAAAGGGTGTGGATGACAAGGCATAAGAGATAATGCTAAAACTACGTTAATATGTTTAAGACGTTTTTGACTCTAATAAATTCTTATTCTTTCATTGTACATTATTCATTCTATTCTGCTTTTACCTTGATTTTAACCACATCAATTGTCAATAGGTAGAATTACAGGTCCTTGATTGATAACAGATAGTTTTACGTCTGAACAAGTCTATCTGTCAAAATATAATTTATTATCATTATCATTATTATTATGATGCGATGAGTTGGAAATGTTGTACAGTGGGAGTGAGGCAAAGCAGCCAAAATGAATGAATTGAAGAACGAAGGTAGAAGGCCAAGGGGAAGACGATGAACAAGATGGCGTTGAGAACTGAGACTTGAACTTATGATTATAATTATTACCATTGTTGTGTTATGCTGACCTATATTGATACTTCCGGTCATGAGTTAGCCCTGTGATTCTAGCTTGGGCATAGAGTAATACAAATGCTATATCTTGCTATCATCATTACCATCATCAGCCATTCAGGCCACTGCAGGCCGATAGCCTCCCCAACAGCCGCCAATTCCCTCTGTCCAACACCTTCCTCATCCACCCAATGCCGGCTTCTTCTTCCAGCTTGTCTCTCCATCTTGCTATACTTGCTGATAAATTTGATTCTCTTTGAATGAGCATTCACTCAATAAAAAACTCAACAGATGGAGTGATTGCATAGCAAAGTACATGGCAGCCAAGATTCTGATAAGGGGGATGCCTAGAAGAAAGCAAGGTGGAGAACCAGGGACCTTACAGCTGACCCAGTAACTTAAGCTTTTAACAATTTCTGATCTTCATGTATATTGCTATTTTCTAGTGTAACTTATGTATCTTCTAGACAGGTCCAGACTGACAACAGCACATTGTTGCTGAACAAGTTTAACCATTGATGATGATGATAGTGATGATTGATGATGGTGGTAATGATGATGACGGTGTTGATTGTGATGATGATGATGATGGTGATGATGATGATGGTGACGATGATGATAGTGATGATTGATGATGGTGGTAGTGATGATGATGATGATGATGATGATAATGATGATGACGATGATTGTGACGATGATGATGATGATGATGATGATGATGGTGATGATGATGATGCAGATGATAGTGATGATTGACGAAAATGGTAATTTCTTGCTGAACAAGTTTAGCCTGTATAAATATGATATTACCATTATTATCATCATAACTAATATCAATGATAATTGATGATGATTATGAGAACACTATGAAGTTCATAGAAGGAAGATTGATGAACATTACCATCCGATCAACTCACTGTGCATTTTGCTGTAGAAACAAAAACTGGTTGGATCCAGAACTGTTGACTTTGTGAAAAAGGTTTTCACTTACACCTTTATAAACATATTTATTTCCTTTTAGTGACTTGTAAGATTCTTTAAATCATAGATTCAAATTATTGTAAGATAGTTTTTTAAATTATATCTTTATATACACATTTACTTTAATCAGGTAAGCCATTTGTAAACTACGTAGTTATAGAGAGGATTACATTTGCATATTTAATTTTCCATGAATAAGAAGTTCAAAAAATGCTGATTGATGGAGATGGTGGAGATTGATGATGATAATCATGATGATTATGATGATGACAGTGATAACGAATGATAATGATGATGACCGAATATGATGAGAATGATGATTGGGGATGATGATTATTGTTATTATAACTATAACCAAAATAAAATTCCACTACTTTCAAATATGCACATATTAATCACATTTAAGTATTTCTTCTAAAAAAGTGTCAATTCTATTCACCAACGTGAGCACAGCTGATTCCACTATCAAAACATTGATTGTGATCATACTCTCAAGGTTTGCTTGATATATCATGATATTTCTGTGGGTTGACAAGTGAGCATCTATCATAATACATCTCATCTTATATAGAAAATCTTACAAGCTGAATTAAATAGGAAGCTACTTACTTCTTATCTCATTTTTACAAGAAACTCAAATAGAACAATACACAAGGTATTTAGGAATTAATTTGAAAATCCTTGGGCCTAACTGACCAACGAATGGGGCTTTATCCACCTATAACATCCTCTCTTCAGAAAAAAATATTTAACTTTGCTACCGTTGCTTGACGCGCAAAGTCGTGAGATGTTTCATTCAGTGACCAGATGCTTCCGCACGGCTAGTGCTATCAGTAGACAACAAAAATAGCTGGAATCCCGGTTTTACCGTGCTTGAAATAGTATAGTAAGGCAATTTGCAGCTCTTAAATAAAATGGTTATTAATTGCAGTATCATTTGATCGCTCCAGCAGAATTTTAGGAACAATAAGGTGATGGGATTTTAGGGTATGCAGATGATGGCATCAACAACAACCCTAATAAGCTAAGGGCCTAGATCAGAGGTGCAGTGACTTGCGCCCTCTGAAAGGCTGCAGTTTTGTCAAACTTGCTTGGAACTGAAAGCATTGATCAAAAATATTTAATGACTCCGTTCTTACTTTCGTACTGTGCTCTTTGCTGAAGTCGCTTTCACAGGTGATTTCCTACGAACGTTTGAAGTTGGTGTTGCCGGTGTAGTTCTGGGCGACTTCAATGTGCTGTCCCCTCTGGCTGCAGAGCTAAGCCTTGAAATCTTCTTTGCCACACGTTTCGCTCTCGCCATACTTGCTCTCAGCTGAAATCGATAGTTTGAAGCATGAAATACTTTTTTGAAATTTCAGCGGAGGGGAGAGCGAGACGAAAATTCGTTCAGCGAAGTTCAAAAACAACTGCCCGATGAATCGAACCAATGAGAAGCATGCAGACTGCTCCTCCGCAGAATAGGTTAACAGCTGAGCACTCGAAATCGTCCGCACTCGAAACGAAGAGGGTAGTTGGTAACAATAATAATAGTAGGATATGTTTAAAATGGGTAATCTACAATAATTAACAACGTGTTAGTAAACTATTTACAGTAGGGCCCACTAGCAAGTAGAAGTAGCGAAAACAAAAAAAGCCTATAGATATGTGACAGTAAGAAATTAAAATAGTATAAGATGACAATGTGTATGGTAATTATAGCAGTAAAAGACAGGTTTTGAATTGCAAAATGCTGTTCTTTGACGTTATTGGTGATGACGCAGTGGCATCTTTTAGTAAACTGTGTCAGGGAAAGGTCGTGGTGGCCTACAGAAAACCCAGACAACGGAAGAAGGAACAAATTGAAAAGCTAAGAGGAGAGGGATGCAGGCTTCAGACCTGGCTACGGGCCTGTACAGAGCGCTCTTTTTCGTCTTACTGAGACGTCTCGTAAGACACTTCACTTTTTCCATCGAGTCTTTCCTTCAAATGTGCTTTGAGGGAAAGTGGTTGCAGAATCGGTTACGAGCCGAAAAAAATGAGTCGAGATCACTTTTGGCGGTCGATATCCAGGTACACCAACGTGCAGGTTTCTGCATTGTCCCCAGACATGTGATGGAATGGTGGTAGTAGGGATGGTGCCAATTGCCCATCTATGACTTATGACTGCCTCCCATGTGAATTGTTCATATCCAAGTTCTACCAAATACAAACGGTGCCCTTGAAAATTTGCTAGCGCACGAAAGAAATTATCAAATTTTGATGCAGCTAATGGATTTGAACCAGGTAGTATTGTAGCGACCTCAGTTTTCTTACCCTCACATTCTCTATCTATGCCGTAATTGCAGTTTTGCTTAGCTGCGCATTTCTATTCGTTTAATCCATTTTATACTTCCTGCCATACTTTACATCAACTCATTGTCTATTCATCTAATTTTATTATTCTTTTTTATAATTTCATTATTTTATTTCAACTGAAAACTGAGAAATATTACATAAATGTCAAAAAAGCATTGAAAGAACATTTCGTTGATTAACATAGTGTAATCTTTTCGTGGACAAATTTTTAATGAACACGACTTCGTACTTCCTATCGCCAACTTTTAACACTTTTTAATAAATTATTTGCATATTTTCTGTAAGTAATTTTCCATTTCTTTTACACAGGGCTTCTCTTGATAGCAGCTTTATTTATAGCTGATTGAATTTCCCTGTAAAAATATAGTATTATTATGATCATTATTATTTATCATTCTCCATCAACCTTTCTGCTCTTGTCCTTAATTTATGAATATGGTAATTTGAGCTCTTTGCTACTTTATATATTAACAGGTATTTCAATTCTGTAAGTCAGTCATTCCGCCAGTCAAACAATACAGCGCTAATCCTCGTCTTCTGACTCCGCGTTCCCTGCACGTTAAGCAAGACCTCAAGGCAAGACTGGTTCATGCAGGTTGAGTCGAAAGCAGATTTTCAGGACCAGTTTCATACGCACAATCCAAAACTACCGATCTCAAAGACAACAACGTTTCAAAGTAGGCTCTAAATTCAGCGAATGGCAGGAGACGGCACCAGAAGTCCCGCAAGGCTCAGTTCTCGGTCCACTGTTGTTGAATACTATGATAAATTACTTAATCTTTATCATGAATTCGCCCTATGTCCGTAACTTTTGCAGAAGATAACACTGTGTACGCATGCAATGAAGATGTTGAATCAGCGTCAATGCTTTTTGATGATATTAGTAGCGATGATATCTGTAGGGCTCTGGACTGCTTTCACCACAATTGAATCATGTTAAAAACTTTCCGTTTTCTCTTTGTTTTAATATATTATATGTAGTAAACAGAACAGGCACTTAATTTTAGTTGCGTTTAATATTCTTATTCATATAAAAACCAGGGGGGAGTTGTGGTACTATGCCCCTCTTGGTATTGTCCCAGGAGTGTTGAATAGCATAGGGTTAATTGTAAAATTTGTTGTTGGATCTATATATGTGAAATTGTAATAGAACCGTAGCGAATCCAAAAAATTCAAGTAATATTCCTTTGCTTGAAACAGCATCAAGAACTTCTCTTAGAAATCAGACACGAACCAATCTACATGACTAGATCAGTTAACTTACTTGGGATAACTGATTTGAAGACAGACTTCAGTTTGAAAAGCATTTGGAAACATTGCGTCTAAAAGTTTGCACAAAAATCATTGCATTCTCAGGGGTCGCGCCTTACATAATGGGAAGAAGGACGGGAAAATACTACACCAGGGTCTATGTTCAAAATCTAAGTAACGGAACCCAGCTTCGGGGCAGAGTGAGTGGGGGTTTAATTTCATTACCCCGAGAAAGAAAAAAAGAAAAAAATTGGTCTCTTGGATTTTGAATTAGTGTGTCATCCCACTAAAATTCGTGGGGGTCAAACTGGGAGGCCAGCCCCCTTTACTCTTTGTTTGTTTACGCGGGTCATTGAAAGACAAGTTTCCGGAATCGGATAGAGACACGGCCTACTGAAAAGCCAAAGCTATAGATTATCCACACTGAATGATAATTATACAGAATGAAAATTGCAAAATAGATGGATATGTGAAGCCCAAAACATTATGTACCCAGCATGAAAAGTTGCCAGTCCTTGGATGCAGTGCAAAAGTTTATGATGATGATGATGATGATGTGTCTATGCACGCACGACCAGTTTGAGTCTCTCGTTGGGGTTTGCCCCGCGTCTTTCCTTGACGAAAATGATTAGAAGACGGGCTAAAAGCAGCACCCCTGACAAGATCAACAGAAACAGGACGAAGCCTTGATTTCCACTGCCATCCGTCCAGTTCTTCTTGAGAATTCCGCTCAACGCCACGACAAGCACAATGTACTCGGTGAAGACGAAACGTGTGAAGACCTCAAAGACGAAGTTCTCAAGCACGAACCAAGAAATTATGATGAGCAGCAATACGCACAAAGCTCCCGTAGCAGTTTTGCTTCCATCGCCGCCGAGGTCGTACTGAATGAAAATTGTTAGGTTCAGGCACGTGGCAACACTCACCCAAGTGGCGTAAAATATTATTCCATTTTGCACGAGAATTCGGATACACCAAACGTCGGCAATGCTGGGAACTTGGTCACTGTTGGCAAAAGAATGAACGTAGTCCTTCAAGCTTGTGAAACTGAAATACAGCGAAAGTTCCAGCAGGATCCCGATGAGAGAGATGAAGGCGAAAGCTAGGCCTAAGTGCTCACGAGACCACACGAGGAGCCACGATAAATTGCAGAGATTTGCGATGGTGTAAGTCGCATAGAACCAGCCGGAGAGGACGTCAGGCGCATTGCGGCAAAACAGCGTAAGGGTGTAGACGATCCAGGCAAGTTGGTAGATGTATATGAAGGCCCAGATCGTGAATGTTGAGCCGGCTGGAGTAATTTCGGTGGGATGATCGTCAGAAACTTTGCCAGTAGCTGTGGGAAATAGCTTAGTCGCCTTCGTCGAGAAGTAATTTATGATAGCAATGCAAATAAACACAACAGCATTGATCGAGATCGCTGCAATTTTCCCTCTGCTGAGCGCCATGTTTTAACACCAGAGTTGTAATGAATCCAAGGAGAAATGGACCTTTGTTTGCGAGTGGTCAATAGTTGTTTGTAGTAGTCGTACGTTCTCGAACCATGCACTTGGATTTTAAAGTGAACGCCCATTCTCAGGTATTGTGGAATCCCCCTTTCGCCACTTGCCAAATTCTGCATACAATATAAAGCACAATTCACTTATTCTGCAATATTCGCCAACCATAAAATTATGTAAGGGTTTTTTTTTAAAGTTTTAACTCCGCCTCCCATCATGTTTTAAGGTGGCACCTTCCTTCCTTCTTTGGCCTTCCCTGTCAAATCGCAAGGAATACTGCAGTTGGGGGATTGGCAATTTGGTGTCAATGTGTGTTTCGAGGGCATATCACTCGGAAAAATGTCCTACATTTAGTGAAGAAGTCACAAAAAAATCATGGAAACCTAAAAAGTCACAAAAGTCATTTAAATTACAGGAGAAAACACATAAATCACAAAAAATCATCCATAATTGCAAAAAAGCCACAAAATCAGAATAATTATTCAAGCCCGTTCAACTTAAATTACAATACTTAACTCCTCGTTACCGCCCCTCGTTATAAAAGAAATCACAAAGTAAATCACTAAAATCATACAAATCACTAGAAAATCATTGTGACTTAAATGACATAGCCATATTGCCCAATTTAAGGAAACTTTGGCACAGGGGTTTTCCAGGCTCAAAAAGTACGAAACTAAAATTTCGAATCTTCTGCAGAAGCTTTTCAAATTGTTAGACCTTACAGTGATTTGCTTTCCAAAACCATACAAACTTAAGCAATATTCGGCATTAACAGTTTGAGAACCTGCAGCTCTCGAGGTATGATGCTTGCAGCAAAATACAATTGACCAGAGCTCTTTGGAATATTTTCTTAATCGTGAGGCGGGCAGACAAAGTTAGGAAAAGTAGGCCACCATGTTAAGAAACTCCCCAATAAACATTCGTTCAGAAATTTGTCAGAGATTCAAAAACTCGTGCCCAACGACATTACAATGTTTTTCTTGAAGAGAAGTTTGAGAGAGGTTTAGATGGTCCTTAGCAGCAGTAGTCATTCTGTTTTGACGGGTTTTTGCCAGTTCTGACAAATTGTGCTCTGCGAGCAGTCCATAAGCACACTGGATCAATACTTGTCGTAACTTTGTCACTTGCCTGGTCGTAATCTTCGACCTAGTGGCAGTACACGTGTGCTTCCCGTGGCAGAATAGGACCAATGTATCCAGCGTATCCTTTGCGTGTTGTGAAAGGTGACTAGAAGGGTTAGTGACAGTGGCAGAGAAGGCAGGTGGCCACGACAAGCCACTCTCAGAGATCGAGCTGGCAACAGGCTGGCAGCCTAATCAAGAGAAAGATGAATACAAACGTAGTCCACCTTGAGATTGTCGAATCCAAGTAACTAGGCCTAGCAATAGATTAAAAAAGGTTGGGTCATAGGAAGAATGGAAGGCTGGAGAGGAGTTTAAGGCTGGTGGTGTGTGAGAGAAGTGGCCGGCTGCAAGACTCAGAGAGGAACAAGGCCTAGGACAGCAGGCTTCAGGGGAAAAGTTAGCGACTTGATGATGGTCCACAGTCAACAGCGGCGACCGCGAGTTGTGGGAAAATTTGTAAAATGAGTGGTTTCATTATACTAACAGATGAAAATCAACAAAAGAATTAGGTCGATCCATTCCCAGTGGTTTCTGTTTCAAAAATCATTTGTCAATATTGGTCTAAGTGCTACCATTTGAAAGCAACCTCGTTAACAGTGATGGGGATTCCCAGTTTTCCACTGTGGTCTTTAATTTTCCCAAGGTCATTCGAAAGACTGTTTAGTGTTTGCTAGTAGAATGCAGGAGGTAAACACGTGTAGAACTTTGTGCATTCACGTGCGTAATATTGTTATGTAACTCTCAATTATCCCTTGTTCACAATTAGTACCGAATTGTGCGAAAACTGGGCCGTCTCTGACGCTGTAGACCATTGGCTTAGGAAGCTTGATGTTCATTATTCGGTGCGTATCCGCTTGGCGAACTTGGCACGTAGGGATGGCTAATAGCTACGGCTACAAATTGCTGTGGAGATGCAGGGGTGTCTTCAGGACTTCCTCGATAGGGAGATTAGTTCCCCGACAAGGGGCTAGATTATTAACTCGCAGAAACCTGCCTTTTGTAACAATTGGTCGCAGACCATATTTCGCCGATGGGGAGGGAGTTGCGCTCTTTTGGGACACGGCGAGTTTTTGGGACATGTACAGGAGCCGTATCCTCCATGGAAGATATATCTATTTGGACAGTGACAAGCGCATCTGCAATGATGAGTACTCTCGCCCCAATCCCGTTTGAAAGAAGCCTGTGAAATATGTAATTTTTTGCGCTTGATGATTTCATCCAGTGTTAAGCCCCGTTCAAACGCGCTGAAATCTTTATTGAACAACGCTTGCAACTTTGCTCAGTGAAATGTTGAGAACGTTTGTACATCCTGTTCAGCGTTGTTCAGCGTTGTTCAATGTCATTCGGTTGTTTCAGAAGAAGAAAATAGAAAGCTCTACAAACTTGGAAGTCCAAAAACAATGATGAAGATAATAGTAAGACACAGGTCTGTAGACATGAATAGTCTATCAGTATGAAAGCATACTGTTATCATTAAGGTCCTTTGTTAAAGAAATGTACAAACTAAAAGGGTTAGAAGAAGCTAGCTAGCAAAAAGAAGGTATATTTCCAAAGATTCATTCACAACCTTTCCAAGTTTCACTGCCTAACCCATGAACTCTATCTCACAAATCATCATTCATCCCAAGAACGTGCCATTTATAGAGCATCTTCCCTTCGCTTTACTGAATCTTACAACTTGCCATCTTTCAAATTTAAGATCAATAAACTTGATCTGATCTCTCTCTCCTCTTAGCCATTTGCTTTCTTGTTTTTTCCTTTGTTGGGGCTTTGTATAGGCCACCATGACCTTTCCCCAACATATTTTTCTAGAAAAAAATGATAAAAGGGACTTTGAAATCTTGAAAATTTGATTATGCATTTATGATCTGGATAAAAATCCAGAACCTTACTGTTTTGGTAAGATAGTGACGCTGCTGGAAATCTTTGCAGTAGTTGCACTCCATTTTCATCATCGAATTGGCGAAGGGTGGAAGAAGAATGGCTTGCTCCATTAACCTGGAAAAGGACTGCAAATAATTCACTGCTTAAAATGTTTTCTATTTTGCACTGTACAATCTCCTGTATATTTCACAGCCATTTTTATAGCCCGTAGACTTCCACTCTATCGCGTTGCTCAACTTTAAATATTCTTTTTATAATTTACATCTACCATTGCAAGGTAAATTTGAGGACACTAATCCATGCTACTACACTGATCAAGCACTTTTATCAATCTTTGATTTTTAATCTGAGGATCCATAGGTTGATTCTAGGAAACGGAGAAGCTATGCACAAAAAGAACTATCTTGGTTGGTGGAGCTCTTGATGCATCATACTTTGGGATTCCAATACTTGGAAATACAGAGAGCTGGGTAATCTCAACAATCTAAGCAGTGGAAGTCAGAGACTCACCTGACATAAAGAAATGGTGAAGATGATGAAAAAGCAGATATTTCATAGAGTTAAAGAAACAGAAAAGGTGCAGGAGGCTCTGCTCAACACATTAACGCTACGAATCAGGTCCCACACTTGTACCTCCACCTAGATGCAATCTATGAATCCACTTAGCAGTGAATAGGCCACTGGCTCAAAGCTTGGACTATAGAACGAAGAGAAAAAGAGCTTGATGAGCCTCATGGTGCCACGACTCGGGCTGATACCTCTGGACGGCCCCTTGAAAACCAGCACTGTTGAATGGGTTACCGTCCTAAAATAGTTGAAATCATTATGATAAATTATTATAGTGACCTTGGGTCAAACTTCAACGCGCTAAGAACAAAACGAAGTTTAATAAATCTTTGGTTCGTAGAAACAATAGATTAAAGAAATTCAAAAAGAGAAAGTGTAAAATAAAACATTGCAAAGAAACGTGGTAAATTGAACGAGGATCTGGTTCTGCCACAAGATCAAACTCTGTATCATTTCTTGACATAAAAGTCGATGTCTTTACGGCACGCTCGTCGGCTGGATTATTAGCATCTGGGCAGATGTTTATCAACGAAACAGCAGTATGAGTGTAGCTGCTCCAACATTTATCTTCATAGATAAATAACTTTTTGTTCCACATCCTTTGAGCATGGAGCTTCATTAAAATACTGCTATGTTTGCGATGGTTTATCGCCGGTATTAAATACCTACGAGCAGGACTGCTCTGTCAATGCTAAGCAGTTAAAGAGAGTGCTTGCTACTTCTCTCTGTCCGGGACAGGTATGAAGTGCACATTTTCTGCCTTTTGCTTTGTACTCTGCACTACCTACATTGGCCTTGCACAAGCATGCGGTGGTGGATCTAGCTCCTGCTCGTATCAAGTGTGCCATGCCAGCTACCAAGGATGGTCACCATGGCCAGGGAATGGCCAGTGCATCTACCAGTATTCAAAAGTCATGTACAGTTATACAACTATAAAGAGGTCTTCAGGATGCCCAGGGAATCAAGCTTGTCACCAAAGGGACAAAGGACGAACATATTGTAAGTATATGACAATGATGATGACAATGATCATTATGCCTAAGGCTCTTTAATTGCTGCCTCAATTTTCATTAGGTCTACTTTAAATTTACATTCCATTCCTTGAAAATTTAAATTGAAAATTACGAGACAATCCAAATGGTCAATATAAGGACTTAACATGTGCTAAAAGTATTCCTATTCGTTGTAAAATTGTTGCTGCTAGGCAGAGAATTGAAGCTAGCAGATCCTTTATGTCATCTGAACTACTTCCTCCTCATTTCCTCTGATATGCTTCTGCATTTCCTGCGAACTTCTTCTCCATGTCCTTTGATCTTCTTCTCAATTTTCTGTGGACTCTTCAAAATTTCCTATGAAATACTTCTTCATTTCATGTGAACTGCTTCTTCCTTCATGTGAGCCTCTTCTCCATTTCCGGTGAGCTTTTCCACAGTACCTATTATTCATTTCTCCATTTTCTCTTGATCACTTCTCACTCCCTCGTAATCTCTTCTTCATTTCCTCTCACGTTGTCTTGCCGTTTGAGCCGGAAGCTCAACCCACCATGCCTCCAACTACCTTGTCCCTCTTTGATCGCCCTAAGTCAGTTTTCTATCTCCACTCCCGATCTGGTGTTCCAAACATTTACTGACCAGATCCTAAACGGTCTGTGCCTCGGATCTGCATTTGCATTTACCGCTGTTCGTCATACTCCAAGGCTTCTTCATTGACACTGTTCTAGCCACAACGGTTATCAAACGGTTTATCTAGTGCACTCAATGTCCATTTATGGTGTTCTTCCAAATTTTATTTCCTCTGAATAGCTTCTTCGGTTTGTTTCAATTCAGTCCATTTCGGGATATCATGATATAAGCAGAACTAAATAATTTGGTGCCATTTAACGGGATTGATGAACTTAATTGATGCACCCTTGCAAGGAGCAAATTCGTTTCCCTTTTTCTCACACTTGCCTGTCAAGGGTAACTGTAGCATCATTGGAAATTGTCACAACGTCCCTCTTTCCATTGAACTACTGAACTCAGTTTGAGCCTCAACAAACGTCCTATGCTTATTTCTATACAAAGAGATACTCTCTTTGAATAAAAACCTACTTTTCTCGGTGAGTTATGTCGGGGAAAGGTCAGGGAGGCCTATACAAAGCCCCAACAGAGGAAGAAGGAAAGAAATGAAAGGCTAAGAAGAGAGAGAGATCAGATCAAGTTTATTGATCTTGGATTTGAAAGAGGGTAAGTTGTAGGATTTGCTGATTAGATGCGTATCTTGTTTTGTTGGGCATCAAATCTTAGGAAAATGAACATTAATTAGCTGTCGTATAATCAGTTCAAAAACTAAGCAGAAAGACATTTACTCCAGCCTCTCATCCGGCTTGAAGTAGAAATGCTCATCTGCCTCTTTCCCATTCCTCTTTACATAAGTACTACTGCCTCAGGTAGACCGAGGCGTTCTTAACGACAGATTAATAATGTTTGTCTGCGAATACTGAGAGAATCGATGGAAGACCGACATATTTATTTTCAATCAAGCTTCGCAAATATCAACTTTAAAGCCAGTATTATCCAATGTTTTAACAGCTTTAGTGGTTACCGAAGCGCTCATAAATAGATGGCATAGAAATAACAGCATATTCGTCTTCCTCTTTTTCGGCTTATCTCGTTAGGGTGCTTCTCAATTGAGCAGGAAAAGGTTTATACAATTATGCCATCATTGAGACAATAATTTCAGCTTAATGGTATAAAATATTCTATATGCGTTTTGATATTCATTTCTTTTAAGCATGGTTGCCCTTCAGGGTAAACTGGTTTGAAATGGGCCTTCCCATAAAACATCAATTATTATCTATAGAAATAAGAAGACAGTGAATGGAATTAACTAGGGAGGCTGAACCCCCAGAGCCCCCTGCTCTACATCCCTTGTTGGTTATGCAGGATTGCCACGGAAAGGCTGTTGTTACGGTCCCGACTGTGGCAATGCTCAATGGTGGTGTGTCGAAGTGGTTAACGCGCAGTGTTCAAATTTTGTGAGATCTACTCGCGTGGGTTCGAATCACCGTCGTCCGAACCACTAACCACAAGCCAACAGCCAACTCAGCTGTCCATGCTTCCGAGGTCAGTGAATGAGTACTCAGAAGTGATTCTGAAGGCACAAGCAGTAATGCCGGAGGCCCACATCAGCTATATAGCTGCTACATTCCCAGCCTGCGTTGAAAAATAGAGAGAAAAAAGTAAATAAAAAACTATGCAGAACCGTGTGGACTGCCCCAGAGAGTCCTAACGCAATGCGCAAAGGATGGCATTGCCTTTGCGACACCGTATGGATGCAGACGAGATTTTGGTGGAGTGCTGTTTGACATTGCTGCATACTTTAGATTGATGTGGACATTCGAACCCACTTCCTTTCGTATGGCCAACGAGAGGCTTTATATTGTCGATCATTAGGCACTTTGACAGAGTAGGCAGATTGATCGAACAGGGCACACAAATATGTAGATGACTTGGTTTCTTATTTTGTGGCTTAAAAAATAGTCCCTTGCTGTACAAGAACTTCATGAATATAATAGACGTGAATAGACACGAAGAATAAGCGAACGAACGAACGAGCTTCTGATAAATCAGCTTCAGAATCTAAACCATATCACCCAGAGTAGCTTGTTCAGTAAATAATCTACGAGCTGATATTAGGTATGCGTTACGCCTTAGTAGAGTCTCAATTATCTAGCATAAAGCTATGCTTTGCTTCTCAGGCTAAACTCTCCTCAGATCTATATTTAAAAAGATATACTGCTTGGCTCCTCAGCTATATATAAGGGAAATTCTCTTCCGCTATTCAGCTTTATTTGATGCGATATCCTTCGAGCTTCAGTTGTCACCCAACTTAGGCCATAGTGATTACTTTCCTTCCCATGAGTTCGAGACACAAAAATGCGAATAGTAACATACCATATTTCAACACCATTACGAAGCAAGCTAAGCCATTCAAATTTTAGAATCCACATATCTATTGTATCGGTAAGTTGATGCATCTGCACGCTAAAACGAAGATATTGTTTTAACTAAAACGATTTATCACAGCAAGTCATCTTACTTGCTTCAAAATGCTCTGTTACTCGCATGCACGCACTTTTGAAGCTGAGCTGTAAGTAATTTTTCTAAAACTTCTTTTGCTATTTAAATTAAACATACGAATACCAATTTCTCTAATTATAGGCAATTTGTTTCATAACAGATATTTCTAGTGAAAAAAAATGAATGAGTAAGTATATAACGGAAAAGAAAAAAAATCGGAGAAAGGTAAATGATTTTGATAAGAGGAACTAAAGGACCAAAGCATGACTCTATTTACTTAGCAAATTGCTTTGAAGGTTAGACACATACACCTATGATAATACACAAGATAATCTCTTGAAGACACTTCTTCTGATAGTGAATTGGTGTCGCAAATGTGGGTAACTAAACAGCTGTAAGAAGCTTCTAGCAAGATTTCCAAATTGTTGGGACGTATTTGCCTAATCCCGAAGTTTTTGAAGTGTTAGGTAGTTTTCGTTTGAACACATGGCAGCTATATAAACTAGAGTGGAACTATCCCGAACTGTAAGGCCCACTTGGGACACTATCGTCTGGTGAAATACCATCTGTCTGTGAAAGCATCGGGTGGAAGTCTCCGCGGCGATGATGAAGATTATATTCATACCTCTCTTGGCAGTCATTTTCTGCTGTGTTTCAGTAGTTCTGTCATGCGGTGGTGGGAGTAGCTCCTGCACGTATACAACCTGTTCTACTAGGTGGTCAGGCTGGTCTCCAATAGCCAGGCAAGGTTCATGCACAACACAAACCAATAGAGCATCGCATGTATATACAACCCATAAAAGGAGCGGAGGGTGTCCTGGAAGCAGAGGATGCTCGAGCAGAGATCAGTCAAGATATTTATGTAAGTTTAAGACAACTTTTTCCAAAATTTGGTGAAAGAGGAAGAATACCTACATGGCCACTAATGAGGAACGGGTTTTATCTAGCAACATTAAGAAAATGGTGTCATCCTCTTTTATCACGTCCTTCCCCTGCTAAACCAGCACTGCTAGGGGTAACATTCTGTAAGTAAAGACAGCTTCACCTATTAGTGCCATCCCTCCCACTAAATTAGATATATTTGTCTTTGTTTATAGATTAATTATTGTGTTTTTTCTTTTGAACTTCCATAACTTGTAAATTTAATCGATGGGGCAAATTATACATGCACACATGCATGCTTACAGCCAATCACACATACATACATACATACATGCATGCAGTCATACATACAGTCATACATACAGTCATACATACAGTCCTGCATACATAAATACATACATACATACATGGTGGGGGCAAAAAGTACCCCGTTCTGCTCCATTAATGCATTTTAATCAGTTTCTCGATCACGAACTTTATCCCACAAATCATCATCCATCCCTAGAACATGCAGTTTATGGAACGTCTTGCCTTTTTCTTGCTGTCCTGAATCTTATAACTTACCGTCTTTCAAATCTAGGGTCAATAAACTTGATCTGATCTCTCTCTCCTCTTAGCCTTTTTGCTTTCTTCTTTCTTCCTCTGTTGGGGCTTTCTATAGGCCACCATGGCCTTTCCCCAAGACAACTCGCTAGAAAAGAAAAGAAAGAACTAGTTTTACTTTATACATGGATGAGACCTCTGATAAAGCTTAATTGTTTACCTATCCAGCCGAAAAAACAATTTGAGTTAGTTGACTTCTCTATAGCCAAGATATTTTTTTATGCAAAATAAGATTTATAACACTAAAAATACATTTTCGATACCTTGGGGGGTATTAATTTCCATAGCTACCCTAAGGGCATTATGTTCAACAGATGAAAGAAACAGCTACAAGTCATTTACTACACATAGGCATATTCAACATATACGGTATATTCAAATACGTGCAGAAACCCGAATTTAAATGAAAACAGAATTGTGTCTATATGTGAGCATGTTTAAAAGGGTTTTGAATGATTCGAGCATCCTATGTCGGATTGATGCTTTATGCATCTTCATTGTTCGCAATTTTTTATCTTGACCATGTCCAATAACTATGTGCATCAAGCTGCGTCTATACAAAAACAGGGCCTATTTGAACATATGCCACAACTGTACAAATATCAACAAGATTTTGAAGTGAAACAAAGAACATGCAAAGAATTTTTCATCGCAGAAAAGTCTGATATTTTCTTTCATAGAAAAATCTAGCTTTAGAGGGAAGTATGCATTTGGAAATTTTGGAAGCCTCTGAGGAGCGGAAATCATTTGCGGAGTTGCTGATTTGAATTTCAGATGTCACACATGTCTAAATTTGATCATCAAATCAATGCAAACTGCATTGCATACTTGATTTCCAGAGTAGCAGAAACCAGAGACAGGGCTCTGAGTTTTTTCTAGGGAAGTGAATTTTATGAGGTAGTTTCCCGTTGCCTTCCTCGCCAATGGTTCTTTCATTGTGACACATTTAGGAATCAAACTGATAACCCCTGTGTGGTGAGTCTCCATGATTAACCACTACACCACGGCACCACAAAATCAATGCATAGACTCTATAAAAACTAGTCCAGTGCATTGATTTGAACAAAGCTGAAGCTGTTTCAAGCAGCCTAGATTAAATCATTTCCAGAAATAGTATTCTGCTGAACAGTGTATCTCATGAAATCGAATCCAGCAAATCTACTGCTTCTTTCAAAATTATGACCTAATCATGGAATGTCAGAATTTTAAATACAGCTATGTAGTTTTACAGCGATTTATAATTTCTCAATATTTTTGTAGATAAAATAGTTGGTGTGTATTGTTTGACTTTCTTTGACTTAGGTGCATAACCAGCGATCAGGTCTTCTCACATTGCTTCTGTACATATTTTTTCCCTTAGCACCGTCTGTATCAATTCCTTTGAGGGTAAGGAGCGATATTCCCACCTGCGTATATTCTTTACAAATCATCGATATTCTTATTGTCATTATTGTGGGAAATGAATGGAAGAT
>OZ032114.1:10577618-10675118 GCA_964026355.1 Pseudorhiza aurosa | reverse complement strand
CTACTAACACCTTTCCTTCATCCTTTAGTTCTTCTTATCAAAATCATTTACCTTTCTCCGGTTCCTTTTTTGTCTATTTCCGCTATTTATTTACTCCTTACTTTCTTCTTCTTATTCCACTAGAAATACCTGTATTTAGGTCAGCCGAATACAAATCAATTACCTATTATTAGATAGATTTGTATTTGTATGTTTAGTTTACAGATCAAAATGAGGTTTAAAAAAGAATCATCATCGATATCATTAATCATCATAGCTTGGTTAAAATTTCGTGCATCTTCAGTGATAGTACTAGCCAGGCAAAATAATATATGGCTCAATTTGAGTTGCTTAGAAAGATGACTTGTCACTTGGACGTCACGTATTTAAATGTAATCATCTGTTCTCGAAGATAGGATTTTATAAACTTGTTATTTCTCGTCGTTCCTCTTTTCAATATCGAATTATGATGAAGAGGCAAAAATTGCCACTGGCAAGGGCTTCTTCTAGATAAAAGACTCCTTGTCAAAAACACTTCAGTAAGGAAGCCTGAGGCAGATAAGACGTTTTTTGATTATTTTTTTAAACCACAAAATCAGAGACCATATTGAAATAACGATTAGAAATCACACCCAGTCCAAGTCTGCATCTATATTTGAATGATTGATTCGTCTGTTCTTTCTTTAGCTGTCACATGCCCGGCATTAGTCGCACCAGGACATGGCGTGCTGTACGGAGAAGGATGCGATGGTGCTAGTAGCAAATGTGGATCCACATGCTCATTGAAATGCGACGTGAACTACCCCCTCGATGGCACTTCATACGTCATCTGCCAGTCGTCTGGGGCATGGAGTGGTGCACTAGGCAAATGCAAAGGTACCAAAAGTCTTCCACGTGATGGAAATCTCTTGATATGCTTCTTTCACATCCTGTCTCGGCATCCTTACATTTTTTCATACATGTGATTTGTTATGAAAATTGTGTATTCCTCTTCTAAGAAGCCAAATCGTTTTTGAATAGCCACTTTGTGAATTGGGACACATTCGAGCATTGTCTATTGACACTATTCGCACTTTTTAGTTCGTTTCAAAAGCCACACAGAGAATTTCTGTTCTTCACACGTGTTTGTTAAATGTTTTTGAGAAGCACTTGTCTTGACGATAGATTTACACAAGCTTTCTTTCTCTCATTGATTTTCTGAAAACTGTCATCGTTAACGGAGAACCTTGCGAAACGGTCACCATGAGCTAGCCTAGCGAATTGAAAACACAACATGATTCCAACTAAATGTCAAAGACAGACATTTGGACACTGAGTAGCCTTTTACTCACCATGAAGTGTCCAGATCCTTCTTCTTGATGTGACCACATCTCGTGCTTCCTTCAGCTGCTTTTTCTTCAGGTTCAACTTGGTTTCTGCCGGAGGCACACTGGTATCAGCAGCATCTGAAGTGTACCCCTCTGTTGACATATTCCTTATCTTATATGTTATTCACATTACAGATTCCATCAGGCCGATAATAACATGCCCTGTGATCAGTCCTTCTCCCAATCAACCAAACGAGGACTACGCGATGGTGGATCTGCCCGATGCGACTGCCACCGACAACAGCGGCTTCGTGTCCATAGCATTGAGTCACAAATCGCCCTTAAAAGTTATGATTGGGACTCCAGCGATTGTGACATACACTGCCTCGGATGAAGCAGGAAATAAAAGACAGTGCAGTGTACACGTTCAAGCCAAAGGTAACCCCCAATTCCAATTAATTGCAAAAATTTCAATATGGATTTTTTTCCTCTTTTTTTTAGTGAGTTATGTTGGGGAAAGGCCATGGTGGCCTATACAAAGGCCCAACAAAGGAAGAAAGAAGCAAGCGAAAGGCTAAGAAGAGAGGGAGATCAGATCAATTTTATTGACCTTAGATTTGAAAGATGGGAAACTGTAGGACTCAGGAAGGAAAGAAGAAGGCAAGACGTTCCATAAATTGCATGTTCTAGGGATGAATGATGATTTGTGAGATAGAGTTCGTGGAGAAGGCAGTGAAACTTGGACAGGGTGTGAATGAGTGGAGCTTCTGGTGGTCCTGACACGCCTCAGAGGAACTGGAATAATCTCCCTGATCTAAATGGAACGTGCATCAATATGATCCAATGCTTTTTTGAACAAAACGAGGCTTCATCTGCTCGTCCTTGTTGAATAGAGCCAAATTATAAGTACCCTCTCTAAGCTCACAAAAATTGTTGCATGGCTTTTGTAGATTCAACATAATGTATTCTCTCTCTGACCGAATTCGATGAATCATCGTTGAATCAATCAACTGTCTAACTGTCTCATGAAAAAGCAATCGATGGGTATCTTTCCTTTTTATGTAATATAGCCAAAAGCTGTTTTCTTTTCATTTTGATGACAGGATCCTATAGATAACAGTATCATTATCATGCGATAGGTGATTCTGGAAAAATATTTGCATTATTGTTGCATTATTAAAGCGAAATCTTTGCACAAATATGACATAGCCTTAGTGATAACCAATAAGCATGTTTGAGAGCTTTATGCTTCAAGAATGATACACAAGAGAATAATTCTCTTCTTCTTCTGTAATCACCTTAATCATAGACTGCGCTAGCATCAGTGGTCCCGATCTCCCTTTTCCACATACCATCATATATTCCCTATTCCCTTGTCAACTGAACTTGTTCTGCTTTTTCCCTCGCCAAATTAATCTCTTCTTTGGCCTGCATCTCTTTTTGCACTAACAGCCACAATCTGCAGCGACATCTACATGATTCTCCCTCTTCCCTTCACCTCATCTTGCAAGCCCTGCAAGTTCACAGCAAGTAGATATTATTTGAACACATCAATTTTATTCTCAACACAGACACAGAGCCTCCAAAAGTCGTATTTTGCCAGAAAGATCTCATCATACCAACAGAGACGATTCCTCATACTGTCATTTGGAAAGATCCTACAGCCACAGATAATGTAGACCCCGCGTCGGCCTTGCAGATTGTACCCAGTCACCAAAATGGACAGAAGTTACACAAAGGCACCCATAATATCGCCTATAAGATATATGACCGAGCGGGCAATGAAGCGAAGTGTGAGTTCAAAGTACAGATATCAAGTAAGAATACACTTGCATTCATTTTGAAGCCAAAGTGAGCACCAGAGTTAGGCTCTTAGCGAAATGATTTCAAAATCACAAAACCTCTTTTCAAACTGTATACCAGAGTTCGGCAAACTCCGGCCTAGCTAGTATTCTAGTCCGGCCTAACGGCTCGTTGATCTTTTTAACTGCACCCGGCCTAACTTACTGGTAGCAGTTGTAGCAGTCTATCTATCTTTCCCTAACCTGTGATCGCAATATTTGGCAGCACCTATTCGTGCGAGCAGCTCTTTTCGAAGATGAAATTTTGTAAGAACAAGCTGCGATCTAAGCTCACAGTCGAACACCTATTTGACATTCTTTTTGTATGAACGCTTCCTCAGTTGATCCTGATGTTGCTTCCATCTCGAAGAAACGTTTTTCCAATTGATCGCGTCGTAGATTTTAAGTAAATTTATCTTTTCTTGGAAACCTTGTTTTCTCCGGTCTAGTGCGCCTTCTTGACTCCCCAAAATGGCCTAGTAATCTAAAATGCTTGCCGACCCCTGCTGTATACCAATCAAAACGATGCCACAGCAATATTTTTGCACATTTTTCAGTGAGCGGAGTCTTATGACCCATCTTACGTAATTCCATGTATTCTAGAAATGTCGTGTCCTATATACGAACCACCGAAGCATGGAGCCGCTACATGCAACGTGAAGGTAATGGATGTGGAGGAGGTATTTGTGTGCTCTACCTCTTGCAAGAAGAATTATTGGTTCCTACAAGGTGAAGGCATTCAAAAGGAGTACGATTTCTACGTATGTGGGAAGGATGGCGGATGGAAGGGCCAAGACAAGTTTGACATGACAAGTCCCCCAAAACAGATGTTTGTACCAATCACCAGTGGACAAAGTCCATGGCCAGACTGCTCGGGTTTGTATAGCAAATTTTGCGAAGCAAGCACTTTGAATATAAGATGTCTTTCCTCATAGCTCAGGAAGGTGAAAGTCTTGAGACAAGTTCAAGAAATTTGGCTGCTTCAAATTTGACAATACTCGACGATCCTCCTTAAATCTCGTAACAAGGTTTGGTACTCACGCGCTGCCTCCAGTTGCACTCAAAAATCCACCATATGCAGCAAAATCTTCACTCATGAATAAAGTATATCTGATAGTTATGATGATGGTTATGATAATTGTGACTGTAAAGATTATCTTATCATGACAATGAGGATGTTGATGATGGTGATTGTGATGATGATAGTAATGATAATGATGATGGTGATAATGTTGATAGTGATTATTGATAATGATGATGACAATTATGATGATGATGAGATGATGATGATGATGACGATTTTGAAGATGGTAATTGTGATGATGATTATGATGATAATGATGATGGGGATTATTGATAATGATGATGACAATTATGATGACGATGAAGATGATGATGATGAAAATTATGATGATGATGATTACGATGATGAAGATTATGATAACGAAGACGGTAATTGTGATGATGGTGATGATCATAATCTATAAAAAATCATTTTCTTCTTCATCAAAAATTTTCCAGTTCTGCAGTTTCAAAACCATTTTCATGCCGCATCGTTTTTCAGAGTCAACTTAATTGCCTTTGTGCATTTTGGTGTCAAAACTTTTCGCAAAACCACGCTAAATACTCTTTATATATCGTATACATTTGCATTAACAATGAATCGTAGCGAAGGGAGAGCGAGGAAGAGGCCAACTTCTAGATTTCAATAGGACAAGGCGTCAAAGGGAGACTAGGTGAGATACCATGCTTGGTTTCGCCGAAGTTGGAAACGTCATCATATTCAGATCAATCCATGAATGACATTAACAAGAAAAGATATCCACTCGCTGCTAAGACTATATTGCAATCGAATTCAAAGTCCTCTCCTCACAATTCTTAGAAAATAGGGTGCCACCCATCTCTGTTTCATTAGCCTTTGGGCCACACAGCTATGCAAGCAAAGTGGACGCTACAGTTGGGGGCTGGCCATCTGGTAGCACTGTGTGTTCCACTCCCATGCTCTTTCCCGAAGTACTGAATGCTAAACAGGGAAATAGCATGTGCCATCTACCGCGTACAGAGCGAGCATTCCTCCACTGGGCCACGGGCGCGGTATTTGACATTGCGGAGAAAGTTAAAATGTCTTAGCTTAAATTACGAGTTAAAACGGAGGAGGTGAGATGGAGCAAAATGACAAAAGACATCCGATACAAATGAGATTTTGGGCTTGGGAAGCTGAAGAATTTGATCATTTAACTTGCACATATAAAAAAAGTAACATAGCTTGTCTCCATTGAAAACACGTGAATGGATGCATTGATAACCCAGCTACAACAGGTATGCATAAAATGCACTTCCGATGTCAGTCCCAATCCGGGATAAATGGGGTTGATTGGAGACAGTAAACCGATGCAGATGAACGATCATTGGCGCCAGCGACCGCCATCTAAGTTGGATTCGAGCCAGAGAAAGAAAAATAACAATGGGCACGGGAAATGCTAGATAATGAAAATACAGCAAGTGAGCGTATACTTACGTAATAATAATCATAATAGCATAATATATTAAATCACTTCAAAAGACATGTCTACCAGGGACTGCAAAGATCCTTCTTGGAGTACTAAGTATTAGAACTTGAGGACATGAAATGCCTTAGGAGTATTGTTTATACCCGGCCAGTGAAGAAGCAACCAATATGAACTGTGGCATTTAGTCGTAAATGATAATAATTATATTAATGATAATGATAATGATATGTGAAAGCCTAAACTGAATAAAAATTTCAACTACTCAAATCTGATGTAAGCGTGTGTATATATGCTTATGTATGTATGTGTGCATGTATGATTTGCCACATTACAGTCAACTCTGCCGAATTCGAATGAATTACAGAGGTTGGAACTATATAAATTTTTGTTAGGAGATTCTCAAGTGATACTGAAATTTGTTTGAACTAGCAAAAGTTCCAATCAAACGAGTTCGAAATTTGACTGAGTTGATTGCAATTTCATTTACCAGCAATACATCTTAGAAGGACTTAAGTACAATCATGAAATCAAATCATAACAAACACCCATAATTTCAGCGCAAGGGATACTATTCTAAAGTAAGGACCAAGTTTCCACATCATTTGACTAGCTAATCGATTTCTTTTAGAGGGTAACCCCCCATCTGGGGTGAAGAAGCCGTTCAAGATCGTAGGAGGCTCCTGCACAGCTGCTGACACTGCGAAGTTGAAGGCCGATGTGGTGGCTGCTCTGATGAGTGACCCAGTCATACTAAATCTGTATTGTTTACGGAACAACCAGCACTGCTCAATAGAGAATATGAAAGTGTTTTGCTCCGCCGTTAGAAAGCGAAGCACTGGGAAAACAGCGAACCAGTTACACATCAGCTTTGATTTCCAATTGAAAGACCCTGCACCAAGTGCCGACCAGAACACTGAAATGGCCAAATTGGCAAGAGTTGTCTCGAGTCTTGGAACACTAGCCACAGAGGTTCGTACAGCTGTCTCTTGTTGAGTTTGCAGTAAGTTGTGACGTCGTGGTGTGCTGGCTAAGCGTGCGGACTCATAAAACAGGGGTTGCAAGTTCAAATCCTGCACGTGTCACAATGAGTATATTGGCGAGCAGGGCCGCCAAGATTCAGCTAGGGCCCTCGCATATTTTGCAGGATCGGGCCCCAAAGAGCTGGGTTTAAGGTCAACTTCGAAAAACGTATTTTACAAGGTGACTAACTTCCGAAGGAAAGCGTGGTCACAACCATTTACGTAGTTTAGATATTTGCTGTGCAGGAGATTTTATTGTAATTACCAATATATATTGGCTGGGACTTTTACAGGCCCAATCCAATCCCTTACCCCCTCTTTTTGGCGCTCCTAGTCACGAGGGAGGCAACGGAAAATCCCCTTCCCGAGAGGACGAGATGCACCAGGGAGGCATCATAAAATCCACTTCCCTAGAAACTAACAAATTCGGATCAGGCTTCTCTTTGCTCTAAATCAAGAATGCGACGCAGTTTTTTTAGAATCGATGCCAAAAAATTTTGCCGAAAGTCTAACTTGGTGAGACTTTCTTTATAAACACTGTCTTACAGTCCTGTGCTGAGTCGAATGCGGTAGCTAAAATGTTACCAGTGCATGATCAAATCTCACCGTGCACCAAGCCCGAATACACAGCCTCCATTTTGCTGATTGCGCGAAATGTTTGTCTTTGAAGGTCAAAAGGGTAGCAGCATCAAAGCTTCAAGCGTCAGCAGCCAACGTGTTAATGGAAGAAAAAGCTGCACACCTGTCTTGTGAAGAAGGGAAAACTTTAGCAGTGGTTAATGGCACCGGAACAGCATCCAGTAGAACCAAGTGCGGTAAGAATACCATGCCTGATGCGGGTGTGATCTTTCTATTAAGAGGTGTGAGTGCTTACTACCTGAAAGTGTTTGATTTGGCATTGTAAACCTGGGTCGTCCAACCCGTGTCATTGGAGCCATATGTTGCGTTAAGTGGACCGTGCTGAAGTCGAAACTGGCGGATAATTATATTTTGGTGTATAAACGGGACGCTTTATCTACTTGTATCACCTGAATCTTAAAGCGGCAATTTTTAATACTCTGATACTCTGAGAGCAAGAGTGAGAGAGGGATGCTAGAGAGAGATGCTAGAGAGAGATGCCAGAGATGGATAGATAGATAGATAGATAGATAGATAGATAGATAGATAGATAGATAGATAGATAGATAGATAGATAGATAAATAGATAGATGGATAGATAGATAGATAGATAGATAGATAGATAGATAGATAGATAGATAGATAGATAGGTAGATAGATAGATAGATAGATAGATAGATAGATAGATAGATAGATAGATAGATAGATAGATAGATAGATAGATAGATAGATAGATAGATAGATAGATAGATAGATAGATAGATAGATAGATAGATAGATAGATAGATAGATAGATAGATAGAGCGAGAGAGACCCTGAGAGAGAGAGACACGTAGCCAACCACCGTGTCAACTACCAACTATGAGAAAACTATTGGCAGGTTTTGATCATGATAACGATACAAATATTGACGGAGGAAGTCCTCAGTTACTCAACAGTGCTTCTCATGAGGGTCCACAGTCTATTCATGAAATAAACTCATCAATCAATAGTTGACGCTTGAAAAATCGCAGAAATTGCTCCTCTGAATTAAAAATGAAAGGTTCTCCATTCAATTATTTAGTGAAATGCCCAGCCGGAACCATGTTCAACAAAGACTCACAGAAATGTGTGGTTTGCCCGCTTGGGACATACCAAGATCTGGATGGACAACTGAAATGTAAAAAATGCAAAGAAGGGACTTCAACCCATGGATTTAAAGCATCTAATTATACTGAATGCAGAGGTATGATTAATCTTGTTTCCCCTTTTGTTCTTTAATCTACTATAGCATTGAATGAAGTTAAGAATAAACAGCTTGTATCGACTCCCAGCTATGAGGATAATGATCTAATTTTGACACATGGTGATTCCATCCGCTGTTTATTTACACTAGGCCTAAACGCAAATGGACCAAAATGAATTCACCTTGAAAGCAGTCCTCAACGCATCCTGATTGCATACCAACTTTATCGTATCTCCTTCTACTCTTTGTTTTTAACTTTCGCCCTTTGTTATGGAGTCATATAGGCCACCATTGCCTGTCCTGAAATTATCACATTAAAAAACGAAAAATGGGTGCGGATCCAGTAGGCCCAGTGTAAACGTAAAGCTAACTTGTGATAATTCTGCTATTCTAATTCCTTAAGATTCTCGCCAGTTCATTCGACAACTAATTACTCCTTTTTTGACTCAAATTTGCACTACTGTTTTTAAGAAATCTGCCCTCCTGGGACGTATTCAAGTGATGGATTGGCGACATGCCTTGCGTGTCCGAAAGGAACCTACCAGCCAACGAAGAATAGCACGTCATGCATTCAGTGCCCAAGTGGCAAGGGAACCGCCAAAGAAGGAACCGTAGTTCTAGCTGATTGTGTTACTCGTATGTTACACGTAATATACGTTTTCATTTCTTCTTAGCACTTGTTTCTTCTCTCTCTCTCTCTCTCTCTCTCTCTCTCTCTCTCTCTCTCTCTCTCTCTCTCTCTCTCTCTCTCTCTCTCTCTCTCAGGGTCTCTCTCTCTCTCAGGGTCTCTCTCTCTCTCTCTCTCTCTCTCTCTCTCTCTCTCAGGGTCTCTCTCTCTCTCAGGGTCTCTCTCTCTCTCTCTCTCTCTCTCTCTCTCTCTCTCTCTCTCTCTCTCTCTCTCTCTCTCTCTCTCTCTCTCTCTCTCTCAGAGATGCTCCTTGTTGCTCTCGCTGTTTTCAATTAATCATAGATGTTCTAATCCAGGATCATCAATATACTAAATATTCAATGCAAATATTTCCATACGGACCATACTCGACGTCTACTACCCAAAGGACAGAGCGAGCAATAAATATCCTTCTCCGTTTGATCACTCTGTTTGAGGACAAGTCACTTGTTCCAACTTAACAAATCTGCAGTCATTTCCTCCTCCAAAATACTCCGTCGAACAAGACAATCCTTGAATTCAAAATTCATAATATTGTTTCTTTGTGATTTCCACCTAGAACTCGACGGTTGATTTTCGGACACTGAGAAGATTTCGTTATTCGAGCGGTGTCTAGGTCTATCCTCTAAGCGTGACCACACCTCATGCTTCCTACGTCTGGAATTGCAGAGAGCTGGCGACTCGTCTTACTCTACGTGAATGATGAATGCTTCCTTCCGCTAAGCTACCCTGTCGTGAACTATCCACATCTGTTATAAATACATTTTTTTACGAGCAAGCGTTACTTCATGAATGGTCTTATTTTTTGTACTTTAAATATCGAACAGAGACAGTGCAAGTAAGGATCAAATCTGAAGGCTGCAATGACCCAACGATTGCAGCTGGAACCTGCGGGACAACGAATATTGAAGTGAATGGTGTTGATCGTTCTAGAAAGAGGAGAGGCTACAACATTGTGGTCGTCAATGAAAGGACAGGTCAGTTCCATCATTTTCCCATCACATCTGATTAACTTTGTAAGGATCACTTGATATGTAAATAGATACAATTTGCTCTGGTACACAAATCCGGCTGGTGCAGGTCTTTCTGGACATCTGCATCCTTGGAATTTTTAGCTTCTCAGTTGATTTTCCTTAGAACTTTTAGCTTCTTTGTAGTTCGTCACTGTCCAATCCATTCATTGGACGAAATCCATTTTAATCAGTTGATTAATGTCGAATAGGCCCAGGTGAGGACATTGTTTGCGCATGACAAAGTGGGTCATATTTGATAAATACAGTCGTGGAAATTGTGGTTATTCGAAATCGTAATCGTGATTAATCGTGGAATAGCCCGACCAACTGTGCTCTTAAGCCTGATGAAACTGGTCGCACCAAACTAATCCGTAAAGGGATTAGCATGGATGAAAATGGCTGCTCGAAAATTTACCGTCGCGCAAATTGAACTACAGGGAAATGTTATAATGCTAGACAAGATTCTGTCTCCGTGAAAAAGGTGGGGGTTGGATAATGCGCTTGGCTTCTGTTTCAAAGGACGCAGATTGCACCAATGATATCATCGGATTGAATAGGACACATTTCATCATGCGTAGACATCTGTTTCTCTTGGGCAATGCTCAAATTAATCAATTCACTACTTTGGATTAAGTCGATGTATATCTTTAGACATACCCGCTAATTTAATTAGATTCATTTTCAACAGAAAGGTGTTTTTAAAGTTCATTTGGATACATAGGCCTATTCATATACCAAACGAAGGCGGTTGCGTCCCTATGTGAAATCTCCAATCACATTTAGGCTGCAAACAAATCATATTGGAAAAAATCCAGCTTTTTTCCTCAAGCAAGTCTTGTGGACGTGTCTTGCAGTTTGCTTTTGAAGGTCTTCTTAGGCCAAATATCGCTGCAATAATGCACCTTTTAATTAATGAAATCCAATTCTGCTACTGCTACTGCTACTACTTCTTCTTCTTCCTAGGCCATAACCGTCAAGGCCATGGGCGCACCAAGTCCTGCACCAGCTTACGGCACCGCTTTCTGTCCTTCGCTGCTCTTCTTAACTTCTCAATTGTCCATCCTCCGCTTCATTCCTTCAAATCATCTTCCCATTGCCTCTTTCACCTTCCCTCCTTCTGTCACATTCTACTCCTCCTTAAATCAACACCTGGGCCATCGCCCCTTTCCTCGTCTGATGTGCATAATAGCGCATATAGTTATACTACTACTACGCAGCTATAGTAAAAAAACGTACTTAAAATCAGTAATAATTATCAACAAATTCTGATGCGTTCTAGCAGAATTTAAAGGGGGAACTCTCTAAGTAGTGTCAGTAATGAGAAAAGAGCCTCCCTTTACCTAATTTGGCTCTATGGTCTGATGAAATTAAAAGGCAATACTGTAGATTCACATTATGGTGTGAAGGTGGTTTATAGTTAATCATTGAGCTACAAGCACAAAATGGTTTAATAAATGTCTCATTACCAACATCAGGTGCTGTGGAGGCGACGGACGTATTTGATACTCATGGTCGAGGCAGTGAAGATGCTCGTCTTAAGCAATTTGTTGACAGCTTAGCGAATGGGTAAGAAAAATTGCCTGTTTCACATTTCTGAATACAGCTTGGAAAGACGTCTTCAGTGCATAGCAATAACATGGACGCTAACGGTAGGCGTTTCTTTCCACCACAGCAGAGAGAAGCCTTCTTTTTCAGTGCCAGTGAAAGGGTGTAGACGTCATCGTCGTTCGGCTGAAACCGGCATTAAACCAATCCAATCGATTAATATCATTCATTGTTAAATCAATCTTGACCCTGTGAGACAATCAAGGGATGAATTATAAGCAAGACTGGCCAAAATTAAGACTGCATCATAGCCTAGTGGCCAAAATTAAGCCTGCATCATAGCCTACTGGCCAAAATTAAGTTGCGACCCCAGCTCTAAAATATGTTTAGAATTAAAACAGTTCTGGAACAAAACAATAACGGTACCAATTAACTTGTGTCATATCTTTGTATAATTGCATTGCAGTCTATGCATTATTCAAAGAAATTTGTTCTAGTTTAAGATTGATTTTTCATTCTTGTAAGTAGTGCAACAAAAATGCTCAAAAATGAAAATAAGTCTGTTTTTCCAATTTTCGCTCAGATGGTTACACAGTTTTTGCCAGTTTTGTATCGATCATTATGTTACATCTAACTAGACATTGAAATTGAAGTCGAATAAAATCACGAAAAATTCAACAAAAGAATTACTGCATTCCTAAACCACTGAATAATGCTTTGCTCCCTAGCAAAATAGTTCTAATCGGCATTCAAGACGAGGCGTCAAGCAGTGCAAGCTATGCAAACACATACTCAGCAATGATATCTCTTGGTGGGACATACGCTGCGTGCCAGACCCGGTACCGAGGATCTTTTGCAATGCTTGGCTATAAGGGGCCAAAAAAGCCGTCTTGGATAAAGTTGATTGCTCCGATGTCTGGTCAAGGCCCTGCCATAATCGAGGCAACTATCCCATTGGTATGAAGCAACAGTTGAAACTCAATCAATTTCATTTCTAAAAGTTAACTTTGAGTGATGTTATATCAATGAATTTCAGTCTATCCGTTGTTTTTTTCCATTGACGCAATGCTAACTTATCGAGTCATTAAGTGTGCAGCTATCAGCATTAAAAGGATGTAAAAATCGCACATTTTGAGGACCTATGCATACCGAATCGATTATCTGGGTACTCATTACTCAGAAGCACGACACGAGTTAACTATCTACATCACTTTGAAATGGTTAAACTCAGCTCATTGTATTTCATTGCGTCTACCAAAAAGCTACTCTCAGGTCCGAATACATTCGCGCCCTGTTTATTTTTTTCGAACAGCCCCCTCGATCAGATTATAACCCTCCACTCATTACACTTGAGTCTGGGATGAATTATTTACGCTATACGGATTGTGCCTATGGCCCAGTGGTATAATTCTCGCTTTATACGTGGTAGCTCATTGTTTGATACCCGGTCTAGTCATACGAAAGACTTGATAAATGGTACATGCTGTTTTCCTGCTTAGCATTCAGCACTTTGGGGAAGAGCATGGGAGTGAAACACATAGTGCTACCAGATGGCCAGCCCCCCAACTGTAGCATTCACTGTGCTTGCACAGCCGTATGGCCTACACGCTAGTGAAACGGAGCACTCTCTATTCTCGAAGAATGGCGAGGGAAGGATTTTGACTTTTGATGGGAACTGTACCAACCAAAATTCCTTTTAGGAAAGTTTTCATTCATTTCAACCATTATAATATTCAATTTGAATCTTTTGAGTGCCATTTCATAGAAGCAAGGATTGCAAAATTTTATACTAGGAATACAGTGAGTGACGAAAGTCGAGTTCGATGCTGGAAGCAAGCATCGGGAGTACCTTGCTGGGGAGATGAAATCAAGACCCACGCCATTGCTAGGTAGGGGGCAAGTCCATTTATTCACTACATTCGACCCCCAGATTTAGGTCAGGTACCATTCACTGCTAAATAGACATATCAAGGGTAAAGAAATGGTTTTCGAGCCAGAGAAATCTAGCACAGTAGATGTGTGATCCTTCTGTTCCCACTGCTCTTTCAAGAATGCAGTAGCACTTTTATAAAGGCGAACTGTGAGACGGGAAATTACATTACAGAAATGCGAGCAGATTCAAACCAGCTGTTTTCAATTTTAAGATGAAATTATAACTGCCATGAGTTACAAAGTATGAAACTAATAATCACTATCTACACATTTTAAAGTTAATTTCATCTCCATCCAATTTCTGATGCTCTTTTTGAATATAGCAGCTGATGAAGCTCTTTTTATTGAATCAGGTGTGCTGTTCGAAAAGTATTTTTTTAGTGAGTTGTATTGGGGAAACGCCTTGGTGGCCTATGCAAAGGCCCAACAATGGAAGAAAGCGACAGGTTAAGAGGAGAGAGAGATCAGATCAAGTTTATTGATCTTAGATTCAAAAGATGGCAAGCTGTAAGATCCAGGAAAGCAAGAAGAAGCCAAGACGTTCCACAAATTGCATGTTCTAGGGATGAATGATGATTTATTGGATAAAGTTCGTGGATTAGGCAGTGAAACTTGGAAAGGGTATGAATGAGTTGAGCTTCTGGTGGTCCTGACACGCCTCAGAGGAACTGGAATAGTATCCCTGATCTCCTGAGAACAATGCCCGTGAAAGTATCTGTAAAAGATGGAATGATCTCCAACTAAACGATGATAGGAAAGAGGGACATGTCACAATAAGAAAAATGCCAAGCTTTGAAGCTGATGCTGTGAGAAAGGATTTTGAAAATCAACCACAATGATCTAGGGTTAGTAAAACCAGTAAAATTTGCAATAACATGCCCCCCCCCCAAAAAAGAGTTTTACCCACTGACTACGATGAAGGGGTAAAACATTCTCACAAACATATCGCAAATCTGCAGGAGAAAAAGCTAAGAAGCTGGAAGGAAGGGATACCATGTTTCAATGGCTTGGCTATGTAAGGGAAAACTGAAAAGGGCACTTTCTCAGAAAGGCGTTCAAATGACAATCATTCTGGCTCCGGCGATCTCGTAAGATCACGGCTGTCTGCGCCCAAGGGATCACTTTATAAAACTGCAGCGCCGGATGTGGCTGTATAGGCCGATGCGGAACTGCATTGCCTGTTGCAGGTGCTGCAGGTGAAGACTGGCTTCTGTTCTTGTCCTTGTGTCTCAGAGGGGGCCAGCTGCAGCCGCTGCTGCCTTTGAAGATATTTCTCTCCCCATCGGCGGTCTATCCTCAAATTAAAATATTGATTCGATAATGGAACAAACAGATTCGACCACGGAATTGACCTCTGCGCCAGAAATCGGCCATTTTGGAGAAAGATTAACGATCGCTCTTCCCTTTAGGCTTTCTTCCTCAAGAAGAGGCCCTATGCTGTATGATTCTGTTATTCGGAGCTGCTACAGCAACTTCTCATTGACCGGGCTAAGTTTGAAGTTGTTTTGTGGAGGGGACTGCGCTCGATGTGGCCGATGCGCAGGCGGTGTTGCACCACATGGTATAATTGAATGCTACCTCCTCTTAGAAACGAGGGTGCAAGAAACAGTTCCCTTCGCAGAGAAATGGAGAAAATGCATTTGAACGCAAAGAAAGGTTTCAAGAAAAGGAAAAGTAGAGACCGCTGGTGCAAGAATGCAGAGATAAAGCTGATAAGGCCTGAAGTGCATGCGTGTTGACATTTAAAGAGAAGTAAGTCATTACCTCTTAACTCATCACAAACCGACTCAAAAACATACATTGTCAGGTGCCATTTTTGAGATCGCTTTGCTTTGCCATATATGTAATAACTTCACCAAAGTAAACAGTTTGACAGTGAAAATTTGCAAAAGTAGCATTTATAATATGCTATGCCCGTTTTAACTTTGTAGGACAAACAAAAACTCAAAACTCAAAAGTATTTTTTTTTCAGCATAAAGTTGATTAATTACAATATCAAAATATCAAAATAAAAATTTCAAATTAGGCTGATGGACACATGGAAAGAATTTAGGGTAAGCTATCGAGCCATATGTCCAAATTGACGTGCATTAAATTACAACTTTAAGTTTGGGAAACAACAACAACAACAGTATGAAATAATTAAGACAGAAAAATAAGAATATGATAAAGAAAATAAAACTAGGATTATGGTGAATATGAGAAAGTAACGAAGAAATGAATCAAAAGAAATGAAAGAAGTTAAATGCTATAACAAAATAGTGATTAATTAATCAGTTTCAGAAGTTGTTCAGTAACAAGTCTTTCGTCTGCTTAAGGTAGGCTACTGGTCCAGAATCTAAAATCTCTAGTTTTCCAGCTATTAAGTCCAAATTTGGTATGAAGGTGCCAATGTATGTCTGCATTCCAAAAATCTAAAAAAAGTTGAAAATAGATGATGGTTTCCATGGAAACCACTAAACAATGGCTGAAAAGGTCACTTGATTAGTAACATTAGATCTTTAACATGGAAAGTGTTAGCAACTGATTCAATCAATTATATTGGTCTTATATGATTGAAGAGTGCACAAAAGCCCTTTGATTTTTTCTTATTTCACTGAATCATGTATAAATGCTCTCAATTTCAGAATTTTCCATTTTTCGCATTATGAAGCATTTTTTCTGCTTGATTACAAAGAATCGCAACAAGATATAAAAAATAAAGACCTTTTGTGCACTTTCCATGAAATAAAGATTCAAATGATATATAGACATGGTGAATAGCTCTTACCCTGTAAAAATGCTAGTGTTACTAAACAGATGCACTATATCAAAATCAGGGTTTTGAGAAAAATGCAATCAAACTTTTAAGTCAAAAACTAAGACAACTGCTTGAAGAATGAGTGGCATAAGTACAGTTTCTAGACAAACTATTTGACCTAAATGAAAATATTGCAAGAAAATTTTAGATGCCCTTATTACTATGTCTATATTCATACATTTCTCCCTTTATCCTTTATTTTTTGTCATCTCGCCTGTACTTTTCATTCTCTTCATAAATGACCTGCTGAACTCTAAGTCTTCTAGCATTCACTTCTTTCCTAATGGTACCTTCCTAAGTACCTCATTTTCATTCACTCCAAATTATCATCATCATTCATCCCAAGAACATGCAATTCATGGAACTTCTTGCCATTTTCTTGCTTTCCTGAAATCTTACAACTTGCCATCGTTCAAATCTAATGTCAATAAACTTGATCCGATCTCTCAGCCTTTCACATTGTTCTTTATTCTTTTTTTGGAGCTTTGTAAAGGCTACCATGGCCTTTCCTAACATAACTAACTACAAAAAAATGCTAATTGCTTAGTAGTCAAACCCTCCAGGCAGGTATTGATCTCCTTGCTTCTTTTTATTCTGTTCTTTTGAGTGAAGTTTGTATTTAACCTGCCTCCTTCTTCTTTTCATTTCTTCTTTGCAGGCCTTTTCAGCCTTTTTTACTCTCTCTATATCTTTTTTTTAACTGTCTGCCTCAAAATATTACCAAGCTTGAAGCTCATCATTTCACAAAGAATGATTTTGAAGCTCTGCCCCATTGCAAACTGGCAAATAGCTAATGACTGCTGTCTGCACTGTTCTCCTGCCAGTGTAAATTGTTTTGGGACACAGCTTCCAAATTAAATTGTGAAGTGCTTCATTTTGATTTTGTGTCTTGCTTTGCAAGCAACATTTTAATAGCGCATCATCTGACAAACACTGAAAAATGGGCACCAACCTTTTCCCTATTTCTGGTGGCAGCATATTGTGGTCTCTATGGGGGCCAGGAGTCATTGATGCGGCAAGGGCTCTCTGCCAAAAGCACCAGGAATGCTTTCCTCGTGGGCAGTGAGCATGTTTTGGACCTCTTTCTGTTGAGGACATGTGTAAAAGGATAGCCATTATCCGCTTCTTTAAAGTATCAATATCTGAGGAGTGGTCCTTTATTGCCCTCCCATAATAGTTCTGCATTTTTGCTATCTTATCCACAGTCAGCTTTCCCTTTCCAAAAATGGGATCTTTTTGGGCTTTTGACACTGTGACAATATTCCTCAATGCTGCTCCCATGCGCTTTGATACATGATTTATGCAATCTTCTTTCTTGATTACAACATCAGGACTATATACATCTAAGGCTGTCACAGCATCAAAAGCCTTAATATCCCCATCTGAAAGGATAGTTGTTTATCGAAACTTGTGCTTCTTGATAGACCTATTCCACAAGATTTTTGCACAAGCAACTTCCATTGCTCCTGCAGTTCTATCAAAATTTTTGGGACAATTCATTTTATGCTTCCTTTCCCATTCCGCATCTTTGTTCTCTGAAGTTTTACATTTAAAAGAGAAATTTGAAAGGACTTCATAGTCAATTGGCAAGCCAGTCAGTAAGTCTATGGTACATCCAATGCCATTATGTGAGGTATGCCCACGCTTTTGCCATGAGCCATCAAAGGAAACACCAATATCTAAGATCCCTTCAGAATCAGGTTGTACGCCAACTTCTCCATAGGCCTTTCTGATCTCATAATTAGATTTCTTTGACATATCTTCAAAAGTCATCATAGCTGCATTTTTTTCAATTTTCTTCTGGGATGATGCATACAATTCTCTACTGAGTTTACAGGGCAAGTTCATTACACTGGCCCAATTTTGCATTGCAGAGTAGCCACATCCGATGCCTCTGAAAGCTAATGTTGCCCTAATGTTTATGTCAAATGGTACATTCGAAAACTTGGAGGCACCAAGGCGTTCGCACAAATAAAATTGCTTCTCAAAGGTATGAAAATTGTGACAGGAAAGGTTGGCTCTCACGGAGAACCCCTGCCTGCATTCTAAAGAGGTTTCGAACACTACCCTAGGCATCTTGCAACATGGGCAATGCATACTGCTAAACATATCAGCAATGACATTCTTCTGCACAATAAGATAACAATCATCTAACGTGTCATTTTCTGCCTGATTTTGATCTCCAGAAAAAATTTGAAGCTTTCTGGCACTTGCAGAGTAGCCCAAACCAGCCTCCGTTCTTGTGGACGTCTGTCCTAAATCCTGTCGTTCCTGACCATTTCCTTCTGCCAATAACCCTTCAGATACTTCTAGCATTACAATCCTCTTCTTCCTCCGTCCTCCAATATATCCTCTTTTTGATCTAAATTTCGTTTCCACCATGATTTCTTAAATTTGCTATGTTATTTTGAGTAAGCTTCGATATCAAGAATAAAATAAGGCACCATTACTAAAAACACGTGACCACAATAAACCAATCAATAATGCCAGTTTCAGAATTTGACCAATCACGAGATACCAGCACTCAATTGATAATTTCTTCCATTATTCACTCGGCAAATTGATTGTGTCAGAATGGTATCACAGGCAGGCCAAATCATTAAACAAGTACTGTATTGAGCGCAAGCAAGAAATAAGCTTTTGATTGATATATAGTTTCCCTGTGGTTGGAATCAAGCAAGTCCTAAAACTTGATACTAATTTAGGGCAAACATTGTGAGCAGAATCAGCTGATTTTACTAAAGAAGTACGGTGACCATTTTTATCAAGTCAAATAATAACTTTTTCGGCTCAATATGCTAAAAATGCATCAATAAACACGATTTACAATGATGAAAGATTGATATAAAACCAAAAACCGAAAATGGAATTTTGGATCAAAAAGTCCAAAGTTTGGACCAGTAGCCTACCTTAAATTGGTATGGACACCTTTCTGCGTGTGACCAACACATTCAAATTTTGCCAATTCAACATCATCACCATAGGGCTTCTCATTTGAAATTGTTTCATATGTCTTGGTATCGCCATTTCCAACATAGCCAGTGATAATCAATTTCCTTTTTTCTATAGATCTTTGAAATATTCTCCTAACCCCAGTAACCTCTATTGCTGGTGAAGAGCCATCATGGTTTTTAGTGCAGTTGTGGCTTACTAACAATTTATCTTCTTTCTCTTGTGGCAGCTTCAACTTCTTTATTTCTAAACAGCCTCTACAGTGTTTCTTGAGGTCTTCAATATCTATAACCTTGTAATTAACTGCATAAATACATGTCACAACACCTATCAGAGATGAAAACCTGTTGGAAGTGATTTGTCACGCTACGGTATACAAATGAGCTGGACTTTCTTTTGCTTAAGTATATAGAGCTTCCGCTTTGTTGTTAAGTTAAATTTTTTCACTGCGTTCATATATCTATCTAGTTGAAGTTACGTTGTGCGTGTGTGTGTTTATTTTGGCGTCAAATCTACAAACGCACGCTTCTGCCAGGTACCATCAAATAAACATGTTGTTTTAACAATATTATCTGGGCTTTCTGACTGTTCCCTGACCTCTGCTGCAGCCCTGTTCATGGTTTCTTCGGCAACTGAAACAGCAGCGTCAGAAAGTTTGCTTATCAGGTTTGTAAAAGGTTGCTGCTCAATGGGGTTTTCCATGTTCATCACTCCTGCAAATAGCCGCAATGCGTCCAAGCCCCTTCCTAGCAGTCTCATTGCTAGGACCATTCTTTGATTTATTTCAAAAGGTGTTCCTCCTTGCCTTGGCCCTTCTTTGGAATCATTACTGCATCTCTTTGAAGTATAGAAGGTTTATTTATGACCGCAGTTAGCATTTGAACATTCTAAATTCATTTTTAGGGCCAAGCCATGCTTTCCATTTTTTTTCAATGTAAGGCTTCCCTTTCTACAATGCTTGCAAACAGCTGCCTGAAATATTGCATTGGCAAGTAACTGCATATCAAGAATCTTGAAACCATCTAGTTCTTCAGTGGTTTCCTCAGAAATAGAACTGTTTAGAGCAAACAATAGTTTTTTGGCACTTCGAGACTGCATTGGTGTATTTACATGTTCATCATCAGAGCCTTCCTCATTGTTGGGCGGAGCAGGCCAATGCTGTTCTTCTTCTTCAATCTCCAGCTCGACAAACTGTTCATGGTCTGTTCTGGGTATTCCAGCATTGTTTTTTGCAAGCTTTGCCGCTCTGGCTTTACTAAGTTGGTTTATCCTTCCAAATTTTTGTTTTCTTTTTTGACCTTGACTTTTTATGTGATGATTTTTGTTTGCCAAGCAATGGCAAGTTTTCATCTTCATCTTCAGCCAGTTTGGAAATTATGTTTGCCACAGGGTATCAAGGGTTTTAAGATGTTTCTACAGGGGACAGAGGGAAATAGCGTTAAAATATGAGAGGGAAAAGAGGGGTTAAAAATCCCTTGCACTAATTACGTTTCCCCAAAATGTTGGTTGAATTTTAGGAATTGAAAGAGCACCTGCTCTTACAATTAGCAAAATACTATGGTTAACAGTATCAAAGGATTTTGAGAAATCAAGGAATATGCTGCATGAAAATAACTTGTTTTCAATGTTGTTGGTGAGTTGTGATTGAAGATCTACAATTGCTAGGGATGTAGATTTATTTTCCTGAAATCCGTATTGATGTTCAAAAATTGTTTTATTTTGATTCAAAAACTTTACCATGCAAACATTCATTAGCTTTTCAAGTATTTTACTGAAAATAGGTCAAAGTGAGATGGGCCGATAATTTCCTAGCTCTAACTTGGATTTCCCTCTATGAATTGGCATAATTGGCAATGACATGACCCGCAAATTTCACCACAGGCAGTTTTTGAGGATCAATATTTCGTTTCAACTTTTAGGGTGTAGCTGAGCTATTTTACAAAAAAGAAGTGATTTTCCAACACTGCTATCATAAAGCGAACAATCTAAGAACTCCGGACTAGGCCACGTTTTATTCCTTCTACAGAATAAGTACTATCTCCACCTAATAGCGATGCTCATGCCTTTCTTTGAAATGTAGTTTTGGGAGTTTTTGTCGAAATTGAAATCCTTTAACATTGAAAGAAGTGAGTCAGAAGCTAAAGCACTCATCGAAAGATTAACAAATTACTTGTCGGAGTTTGTAGAATTGAGGTCAGTAATGAGGGTTTTGTATTTTCTTGCTTTGCGTTTGCTGTTTATTTGCATGTTGGATTCGAACCCTAGAGTAAGCTCCATAATGTAAAGGGAAGAGTTTTTGGTTATCAAGGCAAGGTCTGGTCTGAGAGAATCACCGGTGATTAAGTTTGGAGATAAAAAAGATGGAAGATCAGCATGCAACGAGCAGTTTGAAATCGAAGAGAAGGTTTTGCAAGATGGAGAAGAATGGAGTTATGGCGCCAAGTGTTTCTGCCATCTTCAAGATACAACTTGCAGCTAGAGACAATATGTTGGAAAGATTCAGCCTGAAGGTAGAAAGAGCATGCAGATGATTGAGAGGTGGACCATTTGCACATATTTTTCCTTGTAGCAAGAGTGTTGTTAAGATGTTTAATTGAAGAGTTGAAAATGTTTTTGGGTATGCTCTGATGCGCTGAAGACCAAAGACTACGAGTTTTAGAGCTTGCATGAGCATGGATAGAGGAGATGACAAAACCTTGTGATTTAAGCTCATGTGTGGTACGGCTTTCGTTGTTGTTCTTGCGCTGGTCGTATTGGCCGTTACATCCAAAGCTAGTTTGCGCCAACAATGAGCTGATATCCGAATTAGGGATGACTTAAGAGCATTTCTAATAACTGTTTGAAGTTGCAGAAATTTAGCAGAAGGTAGGATGAAGTTGATTCCATACTTAGACTTAGGTAAGATGAGAGTATTGAAAGTGGCACTGATAGGTAGCTCAAGCCATTGGTGAAAATAACTAGCAACTAGATTGTCTATTTTTTTAATCATCCAGGTCTTCCCAAGATTAGCAATAATGAAATGCCACGATATTTTAGCAAGAACAAAGCGATGATACAGCAGTAGTTTATTTTAGGATAATAATAGTTGTTTTAAAAATTCATTCTTTTGTTAGATATTTTAAAGGTTACAAATACAAATCTTACTAAAAAGGTAACTTGTTTTTGGCTAGCTTACGGCAACTACCAACAATAAGAATATAGAAAAGAAAAACATAAGTTTTATTGTAAAGTAAATTTTGGTTAATAAGGAAGAAATTCCGGGTTTGGCCATGGTTTGTTTCTGGAGCAAAAGATTCAGTAGGGACACACCACGGAGAATATCAAGAAGAAGAGTAAACTGAATCGAAACATCCTATTTAATCTCTTTAGATTTTCTATACGCGAAAGAATTTCGAGCGTGTCGTAAGCCAGGTAAAGTCGGAAAAACTAGAGAGTGTGTAATAAATGTGTGTACCCCGTTACTCGACGTTGATGCTAATAATAATAATTATGACTACAGCAACAGGAATATTTTAAAGCTCCTTCCTGCAAAGTATTTTCCCAAGGGTCGATTTGAAGAGCTTGGAAAAGGGTCTGCTTGAATGTTGAGCCTGCAGAAAATTGGCAAATGGCTAATGCCACTGCACATTCTAATGTCTTCCTGCCAACGAGAATTGCTTTTGGGCATTGCTTCCATACAGGACTGTGGAAACATCCATTAATGTTTTGAGTTTTACCTCTCTTGCTGTGCTTTAACAAATCCTCATCCGTCAACCTGTTAAAAATTGAACAAGCTTTCTTCCAGTTTGAGATGGAAGCGTTTCATAATCCTTATGTGCCTCTGGCCGTTTGCCTTCAGCTTTTGCTCTTTGATAGAAAGCACCAGGGTTGCACCTCTCTTGCTGTGCTTTAACAAGTCCTCATCCGTCAACCTGTTAAAAATTGGAACAAGCTTTCTTCCAGTTTGAGATGGAAGCGTTTCATAATCCTTATGTGCCTCTGGCCGTTTGCCTTCAGCTTTTGCTCTTTGATAGAAAGCACCAGGGTTGCACCTCTCTTGCTGTGCTTTAACAAGTCCTCATCCGTCAACCTGTTAAAAATTGGAACAAGCTTTCTTCCAGTTTGAGATGGAAGCGTTTCATAATCCTTATGTGCCTCTGGCCGTTTGCCTTCAGCTTTTGCTCTTTGATAGAAAGCACCAGGGTTGCACCTCTCTTGCTGTGCTTTAACAAGTCCTCATCCGTCAACCTGTTAAAAATTGGAACAAGCTTTCTTCCAGTTTGAGATGGAAGCGTTTCATAATCCTTATGTGCCTCTGGCCGTTTGCCTTCAGCTTTTGCCCTTTGACAGAAGCACCAGGATTTTCCTCCTTGTGGGCAATGCACATGTTTTGGGTGAGCATCTGACGAAGACAGATGCAAAAGGGTTGCAAATATTCTTGATCTCATCATCTGAACATCCTCACCACAATCCTTGACTGCACAACCATATAAGTTTTGTATCTTTTCGATCATTTTTTGGGTCAATTTCCCTTTTCCTGAAATTGATTCCTTCTGAGATAGGCATCTTGACTCAAGTAATAGGGCAATGGGGCGTATGTGCATTATACTAGCCTAGGCTCGGCCCAGGCTAAACTAGCGTCGGCCTGGCCCAGACTAGTGTGAGCCTGCTTCGTCCTGATAAATGTTTACTGTCTTTTACTTTTTTGTACTGTTGCTTCGATTTTTTCAGTTTCTCGTGAACTTTGCTACAGGAGCGGCTAAACCCCGCCTCTTCTAATTTTCGCGCAATTGCACCAAACACAGGCTTTTTCCTGGTCCAGTTGTCCAGCTGATGTTGGATTTTCGCATCTGCCCAAATATCTATCAATATGTTCATCTCATCGCTGCTCCATGCTGCTCCTCGGTCAATACCTGCACTCATTTTCGACTTGTTATTATTTTCGGTGATCTTCAATGGAAACTGAGGGAACGAATAACCCAGCTTAATGGCGTCCCTGTTTAAACTTGTACGCACGCGTGACTGCGAAATACACTAGGCTCGGCCTAAGTTTCTGTCCACACTGGATTATAGCTAGGCTCGAGATTGCTTCTTCCCGATTTCGTTGGCCTTTTTCGAACTCTTTCAAAAGCTCTTCCTTTATTTTATCAACTTTATTTCGATCTTCTGTAGTCAATCTCATACAAACATCGAAGGCGGGGCCGTCAAGTCTGCTTGCCAGATTTTGTGCACATTTTTCTCCGTTGTCTCCTTAAGCCTGGTTTCCATAAAATGACAAGATGTCGCAGAGTGTCGCAAGGTGCTGCAAAGTTTAGGGTTGATGGTTTCCATTGATTTCAAAAATCAGTTTTTACAACACACTACGACACATTGCGACGTCTTGCGACTTTATGAAAACCAGGCTTTACAGAAATTAAAGTAATTAACTGAATATTTCTTACATCCACGCCTGTACAAAGACCTTTCTTCTACAAATCACGACCAATATTAGCAACTTCTCACGCATAAAGTAAAAATCTACGCGATGCCAATAAAAGATTTAACATGGTCACTGAGTGCACCGCTGCGCAGTATCAAAGGCGCGAAGCTTGAGTCCAGAGTGCTTTTAAAGTATTATACCTGCTTAGTTTCAAATTCAAGTCTAGGTAAGGAAATTCTTGTGATATTTCCGCATAGGGTAGCAGGGCTAGAGAAACCTTTAATACGTGCGAATAATTTTCTGAAGAGGACTGTATATAATTCGATATATGGTAAAGAAAAAAGGCGTAAATATATATATGTATATATATGAATATAAAATAGGCTACTTTTTAAGGCAAATTTATTGATGGATTACTTCAGACGTTTCGCCCTGTGAGGGCTTCATCAGTGATAATGCAAACCACGAGATTGACGTGTCTATAGACAATACGCGTCCCACACAGCCGTTCATGATGTTATTCTCATGCTTTCTGGTCTCCAAAGCTTCCACGATTTTGCGTGTGTTGAAGGCTTGGATGTCATTGTGCAATACTTCCCAGGAGATGTCACTTAAAGAAGGACTTTTCTTATGGGTAGCTAAGTGCACATAGACTGTTTGTTTCTGCATTCGTATGTGCTCTTTAAGTCTAGATCCAATGGTTCTGCTTGATTCTCCAATGTATATAAGGTGACAATGCCGGCAATCGATTTTGTAAACACAGTTCTTAACTAAGCATCTCTTGGCTACTTTTGCAGCAGAGCAAGTATCACAGTTCACATTTTATCTGAGGCATGGCCACACACAAATGTTCAATGTATATGTATATATAATTTCGTTGTTTACTCGTGTGATATGTTGCAAGCAGTTATCATTTGGTCTCCTTTCTATGCTACTTGCGAGCTTTGGTCCAACAGAGACAAAATGATAATTTAGCATTTCAAGCACATCACGCTGTTTTGTCAATATTTTACCGTCAATTTCAATACTGGAAACAGTTGTGGATTTAATACCTTTGTCCAAGACTCCGTTGATTGTTTTCCACATTTTCTTTGGATCCCCTTTATTTTTCTCACTCAATCCTTTGTAGTAATCCCGAACAGAGTACCTGATTTCTTTGGTTACTCTATTCCGTTCCCTGGTATAAGCTCACCAAATTTCAGGAGATTTCACTGCTATTTTCTTAAGTCTATCTCTTGCATCAATCGATTTTCTAAGATTTTGAGTAAGGCATGGAGCAAATTCTGACCTTACTCTTCGTCTCTTAATCGGCGCATGTACGTTCAGGAGTGATTCAAAAATCTCCTGAAATGTGTCAGCCATGGCAGATGGATTACCAGCAAAGGGTGTAAGGATGGTTTCCCAATCCATTTGTTGCATGTCGTGTTGAAAATGTTCCTTGTCGTATTTTTTCGTTGTACGACATTCGACTATTTTCGGCTTTACGCCCTTCTTTTTTAGTCGCCAGGCATTTTTTTCCGTACTCCATACACCAAGTAATGGTCCACCATCCCAGGTTCCTAGGATGTCTGTCTCTAAAATGTATTTGGAGCTTGAGGTAGAGAAATGGTCCATAAGGGATTTGCTTAATCTTTGTTCGCCTTGTTCGGTTGTAGTAACTGCGACCCTTATGCAGTTTTTAGTCAATTGTTCCATTTTATATTCAGAATAGACAAGTTTCAGTTGTTTTGTATTAGCATCTGTACTATTCTTAAAATCGCAATTAGTATCGCCAACTAGGATAATTTATTTTCCTTCCTTATCAAGTTCCCCGAGAGATGGCCACCATAGCCTTTCTTCAACATAACCCACTAAAAAAAAAAATATTCGCCAGGGCGAAGTCCATTTGGTCCTTCCTGGTCTACAAATGTATTTGGACAATAATTATGGGATCTTCGGTCAGTTTCCTTTACGGTCATCAAAAAATTGTGCAAGGCAACAACCGCTTTCGTTATAGCAATAACTTTCTTTACTTTTGCAATTATTGGCCTATGGAAAACCCGAAAACGACTGGCACAGATACCAAACGTGTTTTCGATCACTCTTCTTGCACGACTTAGCCTATAATTGAAAACTAGTTTGCTTTCCGAAAGGTTTGAGAAAGGATATGGCTTCATTATTTGTCCTTTAAGACCAAAAGCATCATCCCCAATGAACACATATGGTCAGAATTTATTTGATCCTGGAATTTTGCAGTCAGGCGGTGTATTCAATAGTTGATTTTCTATGGCGTAGTCTAGATTGCTATTAGCATAAACACTGCCATCACTTAGGCGTCCACTATCAAGTATATCAACCAGCGTAAACTTATACTGCGCATCCCATACTGCCATCAATACAATGCTATGGGTTTTTTTGTAATTAAAAAATGTGGATGACTGATTAGCAGGAGCAAGCATCAAAATATGTTTTCAATCAATTGCACCAAGTGCATTGGGAAAATTCCAACGAGATTCAAATTCATTGGCAATTTTTTTCCAGGCTTCTACTGAAGAAGGTATTTTGATATAGCCGGCATCTTTCAGTCTGTTCCATCTGGAATTGCATGTTTCCTCTATTATTCGGCCAACCGTTGTGGAACTCAATCGATAATTGGCAGCAATAGTTGAATGAGCATCTCCAGTCGCTAAATATCGCAGTGTGACTTCTAGTCTCTGGTCAGGTTCCACGGGCTCTCTCATATTTGTTGCTTTCTTCTTAATGTCGGGCTCCACTAATTTTAGCAAAATTTCATATGTTTCTGGGAACGTACGAAAGTACTTGAAAAACGGTCGTGCAGTCGTAAGTCTCTTACCAAAAGCTGAAATTCTCCTTTTCTACTTCTTTCTTCATACAGCTTTCTTACCCAAAATCGACGTTTCTTTTTTATAGCATGGTTATTCTGTTTAAGTATATTTTGACGCTGATAATAAAGCAGCAATCTTCTTCTACGAAGCATCAAGTAGAGAACATACATTTTATTTACGGCGGCCATTACGAAATGTGTTTGTTGTTTAGAGAGAACCGCCAAAAAATGGTCCAGTGGAGAAGCCTGTACGAAATCGTTGCGAATTTTGTGCGAAAAATCATCGCGAATTTTTACGACGATCGTCACAAAAATCGTCTAGTGGAGCAAATCAAAGGACTGTTTATTTCGTAATTCCTGAAGAACAGTTGTCGTTAAGTTTGCAACGTGCTTGCTACATATCGCCGACATTTTTTAGCCCTGCAGTCTTCTTGAAAGGTTGTCAGTTTGACTGAATAGCCTTGGCCCGAGCTTTAAACCAAAGAAGGAGTTAAACTTTTTAATCTTATGTCTACATCTGATTATTCCTGCTTTAGCATCGGGATCTAGTTTTCCATTTAAGTATTTCCTTCCCAGTTCCATCAAATGTTCATAGTTCTCAAGAATTCTTTGGAAGCATGTTTCCCGTACTATCCATCGTGCTGCACTGAGCTTTGACAAGCCTTGCTTTTTTTCACGACCATCCAAGCTTGCTCTACGTCATCTTTAATATCACCAAGCATTTTTTCTCTCTTCTTAGGTAGTTTGAAATTGGCTTACCTGGCTTGGGGTCTACAATATAGAACTAATACAATGGGAAAATAACGAAATAAATGGAAATACATATGAGATGGGTATTAAATCGATAGAACAGGGTAGGTCTAATAGGGAAGAAGGCCAGGATTGGTCCAAGTTTTATTTCTGCAGCAAAGATGTAGTAAGTGGTGCGAATGGCTATAGTGGAAAGTTTGGAGATGAGGAAGCGTCTATGTTGTGGTTCGATGGAAAGGGAGTTGCACGTTTTAAGAAAAGTAGTACAGGAGTTGCTGAAGATACCTAAAGCGCCGATGGAGAGATTTACAAACTGGACAGATTTAAATTGCTTTTTGAGTTCGGATAGGAGAGGGGCGTCCTTGTTCCTTTTCTAGTAGAGTTAGATGCAAGGTTAAATTCAAAACCAACTGTTGGCTCTAATACGTAAAGGGAGTTATCATTAGTTTTGAGCAGTAAATCCGGCCGTCGTTCGTCTCCAGTTATAATGGATGGCAAATGAAAGCCGGGTGTATCCGCATGAAAAGAGGATCTATTGATTGATTTTAATGAGGCGGCAAGGAAATTTAAAACAGAGTCATGGCGCCATGTAAAGCATCCTTGGTTGGGGTATACTTTGCATCCCGCTACGACATGAAGAAGAGTTTCTGGAAGAAGGCAAAAAGAGCAGGTAGAGGTTTCACTGAGGTTCCATTAGGATGCATTTTTTCGAGTAGGGAGAAAGTTTGAAAGATATTTGTTAGTAAAGTTGAAAATGTTTTGAGGCAGTTTACCCTGAACGCCAGACCAGGTCCTGTTAAGCTTTTGAAGACAGTACGAAAATAAGAATGCAAGAATAGCACCTTGGTACGGCAGATGGTGAGCCAGGCGCTCTTGGTTTTCGCTTCTAACGGCTTTTAAACCTCCTAGGTATCATGGTAGATATCGTGCTAGAGGTTCGTGCCGCTATTGGTGTTTTCAAAAGAGATTTAATGGCATCGTTTTGAGAAGACCTAAGAGCATTTTGGTAGACAGTTTGGCATTGTGTAAATTTAACAGAACACTGACGTTTGCTCTGCAAATTGGTTCAGCCTGCTTGTTGGTCATGGCTAGTGCATCGGCACATTGTGGCACAGCACACTGGCATGTTAAGGCAGTTTTGTGGGAATTTGATTCCTGATGCTCTCGAAATCTCTTACCCGCTTTTTTCCAATTGCTAAAGCCAGTTGAACTTGATGCATCTTCTTTGTTGTTGCAGCTGTGCAAATTGAAACTTTTATCTTGCTTGGCACAAAAATCGGAAATGACACAATCCTTTCCATCTAAGCAGTGGAGCCATGGGAATTCGTCAAACCACTTGGGAAGGAAAGCTCTGAGCTGAGAACCCATATTCTTTTTGGAAATGGATAGTTTTTAGGCTGAAAAGGTGAAAAAATTTCTCATCACACAGCTGTGGATGGCACTGGCAAGGATATCAAAGAATCTTTCACTTCAGTTTGAGGCAATATTTCTTGTTGCAATGATAATGGCATATCTAAAGGTGTCTTATGAACGAGTTTGCTCTCAATTATATCCAGTCTCCTTTGTTGGGGCTTTGTATAGGTCACCATGGCCTTTCCTCAACATAACCCACTAAGAAAAAAAAAAAAAAATAAGTCTGCCTTCCAAAATTTTCCTTTGATCTATTCAGCGTCAACCTTCGCATTAACTTTGTTTGTTACCTCATCGGCTTCTCGTTATCGATAATCTATCTCATCCAGTTATTCCTTACTAGGTGAATTCGCAATTTTATTCTTAATCGGTTCGAGTGCCTCTTTAATTAAGTCCTATATCTCATCATGCTGGTCTAATGTGCTGGTGTTTGCACTGGTTGTAGTCGATGCCATTATCTTCGCGCAACCCACTCTTAATTCACCTGCAAGTCACTTTCCTTTCGCACATTTTCACAGTTTCGTAAATGCGCACAACCCGCAGAACCCCAAATATTCATACTCCGATTACAATATCACTCGCAATAAAATACACGTCCTGCAATTTGACCAGTACACCTATCGGATAAATTCAGGAATCCTTTTGGCCAAATTTTTTGTATTTGATTGAAACTCCTGCAATATCCAAACATTCATAATGGCTTGATTTAGTAAATCAAAAACCCAATCATCTACCATCTCCTGTAGAAACTTTGATGTGACGTTACCCGGCCATTTGTGCCCCACGTTCAAGGCACTCGTCTGAGACTATCAGCCACAGAGACAGAAGCGCGACCAATTTTTCCTCACCACCTTTTCCGATCCCTCGCCGTACACGCTGCTTGTTTGAGTTCCATCCCTAGCCACTCCTTCACATTGTCTGTGTAATGGAGTCGCAGAGGCCCACGTGATCTTTTCCCTCCTTTGAGTCCCAGTACTGCTGCCTTCACGATTGGGCAACCTCCTTCTCGGCATGTAAGGCCCAAGTATGACGGTTTGTCCTTGGCCACCTGCGGAAGTAGGCCCGGTGCTTCTCCGATCTTTTCTAGGATGCTGTCATGGGGTCTCTTCTCCCTCCAGCTCACTCGCAACATCCTCCTGTATAAACACTGTTATGTTGCCATGAGCTTCTCAATTTGTGCCCACACCACCCTATATTCGACGATGTGGTTAGGTACTGTGGCACGAGCTTCGTGGCTGTCCGTTCTTCACAAAGCCTGTTCCTGACGGTATTGGCCAGCTTGTTGAGCTAATAAGAATCACATCATTTGCATCCTTCCATTTTGTCACCACTGTTACGGGATGTTTCATTCTCCAGATCATGCCACCAGATTTGAGCTTCGTATCTTTGATCTACTTCGTAAGACAGCCCAGTTTTTGTCAAATTGTGTCATTGGTAATCATTTTATTGAAATAGGTTGTTTTGTTTGCGTCTGCAAAAAACTCCCACAAATGTCACTCCATACTTCTTCGATTGAATCGTTAGTAAATGGCTTACGTCTGACCAATGGGAATCTCCAAAGCATTTCATTTGCACAGCCATATAGCATAAGAAGATGGTCTTAGAAAACAGGGGGGTTCAAGGATTTCCTGACAGAGGAGCTAAGTTCCCCGATAAGGGGGCTAGCTTGTTAATTCACAAAATCTTGCGTTTGGTGACGATTGGCCACATACTTGAATTTTTCCCCGATAGGAGGGCTAGCGCTCCCCGATAGGGGCTGTAGCCCCCTGACCCTTCGCTGGCGCCACCCCTGTCAGAAAATATCTACGATTCACGGGGACCAGTAGTCATAGCTGAAGTCAAGCTTCAATTTTTACAAACTATTGATGTAGGCCGCTGCACTCTACGACCTAGCTTCAAGTCTCCAAGTATTGGAACATTACCTGCTCGTGAAGGACACAGGGAGTAGTTACCTTGTCGTAGCCTTTAAGCCTGGCTTCCGTAGAGTTGCCAGCTGTCGCCGAGTTAGAAAAAAGTTCGAAGAAGTTCTGACTGAGCGACCCTATCGTCAGGTGTCTTTGCCTGTCGCCAACTGTCGCTGCAAAAATTTCGATCTATTTCCATTAAAATTGTAGCAAATGGCAAAGATAGATAGCGACAGCTAGCCACCTCATTGAAACCAGGCTTTAATTGACGGATGTGTACATGCCTTTTAAAACAGCCACCGAAGCATTTAACTTTTGATTCCATTTTTGTGGTCATTCTTTGATAGTCATCTTAGCTTACAATATTCATAAAAACTTTAGATTACCAACGATGAATATCTCAGAATGAATTGTAATCGGCGACAGCTGCTATATTTAAGATTATACAATAGGTCATCATCATCATCATCATCATCATCATCATCATCATCATCATCATCATCAATCAGGCGGGCCCGAATCAGCAACCACTCGCACCACGTGCTCCTGTCGGCCATCGCTACTCCCAGTTCTTGTCCCGCCAGCCCGATGTCGTCCTCCAGCAGCATTTTCTGTGTGATGGCTTATGCTAGGTACAATACAATAGGCAATGGAATGTACGTATGAAGTCAATAGAAAGTCATGGCGGTATCCTAAATGTTCTATGTTTCTAAATGTTCTATCCATGTCATATGTTTCTAGATCTCCAGAGCCCCATTTAGGATGTTACCCTCTTTCGACCGTCAGTTCAGGTGCGACCTCCAGTGACCACATGTCTGTGATGTCTCCTTCCCGGCTGATCTATAACGACCTGAAAAGCAGCAAAAGATTGAGCCACCAGCCGTCAGCCACCGTGTCCAGCTTTCTCTCAGCGGACTTGCTTTTCTCCTCCTTTTTGCAACCAAACACACCATAAAGCCCTTTAGATTGCTGTCCTTTCGAGTGCAGTGCCCATAATAGCGAATTTACAGGCGGAAATTATAGTCAACTCCAGCAGTATACGTGTCCTGACGTTCTCACTGTCGATAAAGCCGTACGACCGGCGGGTGATGGGCTTATATCCATCACTCAAAATAGGTAAACTGGACTTAGATAGGTAAAAAGATTTACAGCATTGATTTAAAGAGTAAGATTTGCGTAATAGCTGTACTGAAGATAATCGACAACATTGACATTGTCAAAAGACGACGGGGAAAACAGCAGCTGATGGCGATGCTACTTGGCGTAAAAGGGATGAAACTACAAACACCCTTCGAAACCTGGAAGATGGAGATATTTTGAACTTTGAAGTTAACATTGCAAATATAGACGTTAAAAAGTTAACAGGAGTTGACCAAAGCGTTTTCACGTGTCACCCGTGAAAATGCCAATGTGTTCGTTATTGAATTAAACTTCGGCGCAGACACAAAGTTAACTTTCCATTCGAAAATCTACCGGCACTGGTTTGCTCAAGGGTGGACGAGGTCTCCGATGTTCTTAGGAGCTTTGTCCAACTTGCTGTGTCGGTGGTTTCTATCCAAGGTGTTGCTCAGAATTGAGCGATACAAATCGGATTTCAGCCGAAGTGAATTTGATCATGAGGTCAATGTTGCGGAAGGCGTTGGATGCAGTTATGCGTGCGAAATCTCGCACATGTCAAACGAAGAGATACAGTGACAACAACTCGAATTCGAAAAGCCTGTTTGTTCGAAACAAGTTTCCTTCCAGAGTCATTTAAAACATTATTAGGGCTCCTCCTACTCACAAAGATGGAGATAAAGATGACACGTCAAACTATCTCATAAGAACATTCTTTACTGTCAAATTTCAACAATATTGCATTGAAGTTCATCGCTGAATTTATGGATAAATTTTGTTCAGAATACTATTTGCATGAAAGTGATTTTATTTCAACTTTAGTTAATACTGCTGGACATTATTTTACACCGAATTTTTACTTTTTCATTGATGCTTTGCAAATTTAATTTGTAGACCAACCTGTTAACATGAATTCGCTTAGTCTTGTATTCACGGTAGAATTTGTTAAATTCATACACCGCTTGATATTCAGTTAATATTCAGCTAAGTTCGACCATAAAAATTGTAATAGTGCTTGCGTTCTTCCCTAGTATGTTGAATCGTGATAGAATTCTCCTCTGTAATTTTATATTTTATTCTAAGTTCACAAGTAGAGGGCACCTTGTAATTCAGCTCTCACTGAAGGACTGCCCTCCGTAATTCAATCAAATATAAAATATGTAGTACTTTATTTGAAACATTATGTGGTAAAAGTATAAATTTTTACATCCTGGTGCCTTTAATTATCACCAAAAATTAGTTGTTGCTTTGTAATTCAAATTCTGCTATATTTTCAATCGATGAACATATATCACATCAGGGTTTTGTTTTTTTTAATTTTCCTGATGTCATTTTATATAATCCCACATCCCCACAATTGGTGTGCGATGTATTATGGGTCGAATGATCGTCACCCTGGTATCTTTATATCTGTTGGTGACTTTTCGTTGAAGGTGCAGTCTTGTTTCACCAACACCAATCCGGGAAGTTCAGTTCCTTTTTCAATTAGTTTGACTCATTTATGAGTAGCCGAAGAAAGCTTCCGGGGACACTCGCTTCAACGTGATAATTCATTTCGTCAATAATATCATTAGTTTGAAATTCATTTCCTAGGGTTTTGTCCAATAAAGATAAGATAGTAGGGAATTGTAGAAGAGGAAGGCAATGCCTAGCTCTCTTTGACACTAACTCCCTTCTCAAAGTATAGCAACACCAGAAGCTAAAATGTTCTGATACTTTCAACGATTCAAGTTAGTCTCCCTGAGACAATGACTCAGTGACACATCGACTGTATCCATAACTTCATAGGTTCTCGATGAAGTAGGCCTATTTCTCTGAATCCGCCATTTAAATTGATGCATGTTCTTGCTGCGAGATATTATTTATTCGCTAGAATAAGCTAGCTCTCCAGATACCTCCATTTGGATACAGTGCGCCTTGAATTAAAATCATGAAATCTCAATTGTTTGAAATTCCTCTCTATGCTACTCATAAGGGTTTGCCTCCAGAGATTTGACAAACAAAGCAATTTTTTATCAAAATTATTTAATCTTGCATGGGAAATGGCATATGAATCATATATTCATAAGTTGCATTAATAACAAAGTCGCACGTCATAAAAACACGTTTGGATATACAAGTATTAGCCAAGCTTGGACCAGTCCCCCTGCTATGAACACATTTTGGTATCAAAATCCTAAGTAGCTCGTGAGTTTTCAAGGGGGTAAGGATGCTGAGGTTTAATGTGACTATTCCTTCTACGAGTTAATGAGTAAACTCAAAGTTGAATAAAAGTCTTGAGATTAACTTCTGTTCTAAAACATTGCTTGAGGGGAAGAAAAGATAAATTCCTTTACGCTGAATGTGTAACAAGTTCTGGTAATTTTCGGTTTCCTATCCAGAGCCTGCGGGTTTTTCTCATCGTCTCACCCTCTAACTTTATACAAGTCGCAAATCCGTCCTTCTTTAGATTACTGCTCCCACGTCTGGGCAGGTGCTCCAAAATCCAGTCTCCATCTTCTCGACAAAGTCCAGTGCAAAGCCATTCGTTTCATCAATAATCCTAACCTCACCAAATCTCTCCAACCTCTTTCCATTGTCGTTTAGTTGACGATCTTTCCATCTTTTACAGATACTTTCACAGACATTGTTCTCAGGAGATCAGGGATATTATTCCAGTTCCTCTGAGGCGTGTCAGGACCACCAGAAGCTCAACTCATCCACACCTTTTCCAAGTTCCGCTGCCTAATCAACGAACTTTATCCCAAAAATCATCATTCATTCCTAGAACATGCAATTTACGGAACGTCTTGCCTTCTTCTTGCTTTCCTGAATCCTAAAACTTGCGATCTCTCAAATCTAAGATCAATAAACGTGATCTGATCTCTCTCTCCTCTTAGCCTTTCGCTTTCTTCTTCCTTTGCTAGGGCTTTCTATAGGCCACGATGGCCTTTCCTCAACATGACTAACTAAAAAAAAAGAAGAAAAAAATGAGGGCGTTTCTGAATGGCAAGTTGAGACTAGATGTCTGAAAGATTATCTGTTCTAAAACTTTTTTTCAGGGTGGTGTTATTTAGTTTGAAATAATTCATGATTCGTGGTTTAAGAAAATGCAAGGTTGTATGTTGTTCAAATGTACAGTTGGCCTACGCTGTTAAGAGTCATCAATCATGATGTTTGTCGGGTCAGTTTATGGACGAAACACAGGACCTGTGAGTTCAAATTATGCACGTGTCACAATCAAACACTTTTGGTGAAAAAAGCAATGGGAAACCATCTCATAGATTTCACTTCTCTGGAAAACCGTAGGGCCCATGTCGCTTGCTTCTGTTAAGGTCGGAATCGATTATGCCACCACGCAGTTTGGCTGAGAAGCTGGGATAAACAAAGACGTAGGGGGAATGAAATCATTCTACGGTGCGTAGTTTTTCGGAAACATTTCCAAATTTTATAATAAGATTAAGAAAGAGGGTCCGGCTCCATCGAAAAAACAAGGATTTAAAAAAACGATTTAAAACAATAATTTATAATAATGATTTGTTGGTTTCGGTGAACGCAGTTTATGGGAGATGTTATCTTCCTTCTTCTTCCCAACTCCCACAACTTGGCTTCTTTCATACATGCATACATATACATAGGTGTTTTTATAAGCATATCCATAGCTAAAGTGTGGCTCTTCAACTCTAGCTAAAAAGTTGTTTTCCCTATTTTTACAATTGTATCAAAAGAATAGTAAAACTGAAACTGAAAGAAATGTAAAACGTCAAAATGGATAGTTAAAAAATTAGAATAAAAGTTAATTGGCAAGTCGTTCGCTAGCTTGCATAAAGAGCTCTTTCGTATCGAAAGGCAACAAACTTGATCCTATCTCCCTCTGTTCGCCTCTCTCCTTGGATCATTGGTTAGGGATTTGCTAATGCCACCAGTGCCTTTTCCAAGCCAACAAACTGAGCAGGGCGTGAAAAAGCACCCTGTTAAAGGTTTGATTTGTCTGAGAGCGTTAATTCTCACTGAAAACAGTTTTTAGCCAGGAGAAACAATTTTATAACTACAGTATGTTATAACAAAGAATTGACCGAACGTTATTGATATCTTGCAAGGTTGGCTTGTGTTGATACAATTGATTTGTACAAGTTTCAAAAGCTTTAGGATCGGTTTGCAGATAACCCATTTATCGCCATTTCAGAGTATATATTGCTATTTACATAAAATGGCATTCATCCAACTATTTCTCACTGCGATAAAACACGGATATAATCTGGGTGGCAAACAATCTGCTGTTTCCCGATGCAAAATACAAGGCACCGCGTCCGATGCTTGCATAAAAATGCCCCAATTCACACCTAGACGTGTTCGCTATCCTTGGCATTACACTGCGTCTTCACAGTTCATTTCTTATGGTTTTGCAGGTACCTTCACTTCCAAGCCACACTCAGACAGCGATGAAGTTCACACTGAAATGGTGCATCTTGCTTCCGATGCTCTGTCCCTTAAGGTATGTATAAATCTACGTTTTCATATCGGCCTTAAGCTCATTGCAACGAAGCTTGATGGTAGCACAAATACTTATTGTCGTTCTAGATTTCACCTAAGAGTAAGGGCTAATCTTTTATGTTTTAGTCTAAGCTCATTACGAAATCTGATCAAAAGTTTATGCAGTCATTGCTACATACTCAATTTTAAAGTGAACCCTCTATGACAATCCGTACAGATATATTTCCAAAAATGAAGAAGCTTTCATGCAAGGTTTTGTTTGGGTAGAAAAGTTGAAGAATTCCAACCTTTATGTTACCAAGATTTTGAACTTTAATTTGTTTCTCATAACTGTAACTTAAGTGTCGTTTAATTCCTTTCGAGAAATAGTGATGTCCCCCCAAAATCTCCAGTATCATTTATAAATCTTTGCACATGAAATGAAAAGAATTTGTCATGGTGGTTTGGGTTTCGAAACTTTGCAGAATTAGGTTGTCATCAAGAAGCTCTCAGAGAAGGATTCCGAACAGAAATTGGACGAGAAGATTAAAAAACCGGCCTAAACGGTTTTGCAAAGTTTCGTTTAAAGAAAACTGAGTGTATTTGGAAGATTTAATGCAGTTCGGAAATATGCGAGTAACTTCTGGGCTGCGTGTTTCACTTCCCTTCTTGTCGAGCAATTCCTTTCCCCTACCTTTTATCCAACTTGAACAGTCACCGGTGTGAAAGTCGTTCATCTACATCCAGCAGCAGGTCTGTCACGGGAGTCTGCCCCACTAACAGCCGGGATGCATTCCTACCGACAATATGTCCTCTTAATTTCCCCTGGCTCGAGAGCATTGCTGGGACTAAGGATTTTCACTGAATCGAATTTTGCATAACAATCATTAATTATTCACACAGTGGCTTTATCAGGTTCTCACAAGGCTTAAACCCGAGTTAATTCATTGATGAGATTGTAAGGTGAACATTTTGGATTGAGCCAGACATAGGAAAACAAGAGTGTGAGAAATTTTCCTTCTACAGATTTATTTGATAGAGTTTCGTACAGCTTCTGCCACGCCTGGTACGATGATCATTCTAGTTCAAAGACTGCAACAATGTGTTACTAGTTTAAATTAACCTACTAGTTTTTAGGTGAATTAAAACGGCCTGTTTTTTTCAAAGTTGATTACTTAGTAATGAAGCTTAAAATTCTAATGATAAACAATACATGCAGCTTCTGTTAAGATTCCCAAAGTCAAACAGTTGCACTACTGATCGCTGAATATTGGCAGTATTTTAGCTAACTGTGTGATGCTGGAAACCCCATGTTGAGGAAATTATCGATCTGACTCGCTAGTTCGTAGAGGTTGAAAGTTTCATGAAGATTAAACGGAAGAAAGCGACCATCTCCCTTTGGCACTTCTCGTACATCCAACGATGGCTCTCCAATCGATTCACCCTGTACATCTATATTCTGCTTGACTTTATCAATCTCAGTTCTCAAATCAATCTCGTTCGAACCTCAAATCTCAGTTGTTTGCAATCAACGAAATTTACGTTGTCGTACGACTTATGCAAGAAGCTAGTTATTTTAGTTACAAAAAAATTACAATTACAATCCTGTTCTCGACATTAGGTTGCTCTTTCTGCTTTCTCCCTGAATCCCTCCTACAAATTGTTTCTGACTGTAAAATTTCCCTGGTTCAAGGGAGCTACACGTGGCTACATTGTTCCATTTTTTGTTCCGTTCCGTCCATTGCATCGTTTCTCCAGTCTGTTAAAAGTTCTGCCATTTTCGCTGACTTTCCTGCATTTTTAAATCTCTCAGTTCTCACCGGAGACAGTTTACGTCCATACCTTCTACTTTATATGTCAAACGATTTTCGATATTATTGAATTAACTGTGGGTTTTGAGACAACTCTAGAAAATAATGCAAAGCGGAAGAAGCAAAAATTAAAAAACCAAGTAATAAGTTTTAAGTCTAAATATAACAAAGTTGGATTCATTAATATCGTTATAAGCGTGATCGGTCTCTTTGAAAAAAATTCCCTCGTGGACTCGTTGGAAATGCTTAAAGACTTGGAATTCTACCTAAATATCTGGCATTGTGCCGTCAAAACGCAATAAAGATTTCCATGCCATTGGAGCTTACAAACAGTTGAAGAACCAGACGAAAAACTAAAGCTTGCTGGACACGTCCCCATCGAATGCTCATCCTTATTGGACTACTTTCTTAAAGCTGACAGTTCAAACAAACTCATTGCAACTGTAGAAGGAAAAAGAAAGCGTGAAATAGGGTTGGTCGTGCAAGGAAAGTTCATATGCTGTAAGAAACAACTTCGTCAAGGTAACATCCTATATCGTGAGCTGATGGAGAAAAACCTAAATATAGTCATTTTGAAATAAATGAAATATCTTTTGATAAGAAAAAATTGCCAAATATTGGTCTAGAATAAGATATAACATGTTAGTCATTTCTAATCTCCTATAACAAGGAATGTCTCGATTAAGCACCGAATTTCAGAACATTCGGCACTTAATCTAAGGGGCGCTTATTCAAAAATAAGTCTAAAAACTGCGGCGCTTATTCGAGGACGCCGCTTAATCGAGGATTTACGGTAGTTGTTTTTTCTCATTTTTCATCGGTTTCTTTCAAGTGCCGTTTGAAAGCTACCTATTCAGAGAGGTTCGCAATCGTGAATTAGTATGAACTTGACAAAAGCATCAGTGAAAGGAAGTTTGAAAACAAGATGGAGTAATGATGACGTTGACGTTGATGCATTCAATAGTTATCACGCGATAGTGCGTCGCGCGCCTTCGCAGTTCCCGTATACCAGACGAACGGCCGAATGTTGCAATTGCAAATCCAGAGAGGTAGTTTGTCCATGATTCACTGAACCAATTTAGAAATATATAGAAAGGATAAATGTATATCAACTAATGATGATGATATCTAATGATTTTGAGATATTAGTTTAAAGTTCGTTGGCATGGCTAGTCTCGCTATGGTAGTTCGTTTTAGGCATCGGGCAGAAAAAGGCTAGAACATTTCGCGTTATGGTACTACCACAGAGCTCTACGAATTAGCTGGACAGAAAAGAAAACTAGGGAACATGTGTTACAAAACAGAATGGATGATGATTATTATATTTATAATATTTTAGTTTATAATATCTAATGATAGCAGAGTAAAACAAAGGAGGAAAGCGAAAGGCTAAGAGCAGAGCAAGAGAGAGATCAGATCAAGTTTATTGATCTGAGATTTGAAAGATGGCAAGTTGTAAGATTCAGGAAAGCAAGAAGAAGGCAAGACGTTCCATAAATTGCACATTCTTGGGATGAATGATGATTTGAGATAGAGTTCGTGGATTAGGCAGTGAAACTTGGAAAGGGTGTGAATGAATTGAGCTTCTGGTGGTCCTGACATGCCTCATGGCAACTGGAATAATGATAATAGCATTAATAGCAATAACAGCTCAAAATGCCCGTTTTGAAGGCAGAAAAAGGCTAGAGAGTTTCGAATTACTATGTTGCCACGTTATTCTACGCATTAGCTGGAAAGAGAAAATAACGAATGAATAGGTGTTACAAAAGGCAATCTGCGATGACAGACTGCTAAATGCGATTTATGCTTGCCAGCTAACTTTCAGCTGCCATACGCTCAGACATGACAGACTTGGAAAAACTCTGATCTTTGGCATGATATTCGGAAGATGGAGTGGAGGCAGACCGAAAATCAGCATTGGGTGGACTCTGGTTGAAATGGCGAGACTTGCTCAAGACTGGAATAGCTGAGGACGCATGTGAAAAGGGCAAGTGCTGCTTCGAACGGAGCTCTTCTCTCTCGGTGGTAACTTTTTCCTATGATTCCGATCACCAACTCAGAGAGGATATGTTGCAACTTTGGTCTACCAAAAATCTATTGAATATCATTTTAGGAGGCACTACCTGAGTCCATCAATGGGTTTGACAGTCCATCTTCATCTACATTACTTTTGCACTGGCTCTTACCAGTATGCCAGCAATTGTAAGGAAGCTTTTGAAGTTATTATGTCAAGAAGCCTTCCTACAACTGGCGCCTTTTCATAACGGTGGAGGGACAGTTTCAAAAACTTAAGATTCTATCTGAAAAAGAGTGAAAAAAGTAAAATTTATTCCTCAAACTCCTCATCATAAATCTTAAATCGCAAAAGGAAGGGGGCCTATTTTCTTCCTCAAAAACCATAACCGTTGTCTTTTCCACCCAGGAAGAAACTGTTTTTCAAGAAACTCACTTTCACTATTGCAAAAACTTAGTTAGTCATCGCTCGATATCTTCATGCTACACACCATCTCAGATGGTTATTTTTCATTCTTTGCATGAGGGCCCCTACAGCTTCTCACTGCTCTGCGTGTATATGTGCAGCTTCTGCGCTTTCCCACCGGAAATTACACTATTGTCTTTCCTTTGCGGCAGTATTCGAAGCCAGTTGAGGAAATTGTTTAGTGTAAAGTGCATGAGTTCCTTATTAGAAAACACTTATGCATAAAAGATTGTATTTCCAAATACCTTTTCTCTTTTAACGACAGATTACATTGTTTTTGAAGGCGGCCATTTCAACTAAATCACTAGTCACCATTATCATTCCCGAAACAATGATCTGTGGGAAGTAAAAAGTACATGTTGAAAAATTCCTTTGAAAACGGTAGCAAAACAAACAGCTTTCCCCAAATCAATGCATTCAAGGTAACGACCATTTTGAGAGCGGTCGAGTAATATTTATCGCTGCTGCCTCAAAATCCGACCATCTCGAAGCAATAACTGTGGGATAAACAACTTTGCCAACGTCAAAAAATGCCACCGAGGAAAGGGAAGCTGTTATATTTCCTCCTGTACTGGTTTTTCTCGATTGGAGTAGGAAAGACATTCGGTAGCAACAGAGAACCTCTTGACATCGAAGTATCCCTTGAAAATTTACTATCAAAAAGGTAGATACACGCAAATTACTTTGCATAAGACCGTATTTTAGTCACGAAATGACGGCAGATTAGCAAGAGATGCGAAGTCAGTATGCAATCACCAGAAGTTTATGCATGCAAATATTGCTCAAATTTTTAAATTTGACGAGTTATCTTCCTTCCAGGGATATCACTGTTGAGATGACTGCATCCATTATGACAAACACAAATCTATTTAACGGAATTCCGTACAATCGTGTTTCCAAATTTAGAAAGAACTTTTCACAGCGCTTTGTATGGGGTGATTTTGTAAAGATGCTTGAACTTTGATTTTATCAAACATTTGAATTTGAACTTTTGATATTGAGCTTTTTAAACTTGTAACAGAGTGAGCCATGTCGGCAAATGATGGTATTAAGTGCTCTAAATCTCGAGGCATGCTGTTTGTAGAGCATTCGTGTTGATCAGAGCCCTTCGAATGAAGATATAATTATGAAGAGGTGTTGGGGGTGGACGAAGTTAGGAAGATAAGCTCATAGTGTCAAGAAGCTCGCTGAAGAAACTTTTGAATATATACTTTGGCAAAATGTCGCGTACATTCATTTTGCGAAGTTTCGTATTAAAGAATTGAGTGTAACTTTATCTGCACTGTGTTAGTACCATTTCTGAAGCCGTTTCCCTACAGCCTCTGGACAATAGATGTTGCAGTCAAATTGAATTCTCATCCCGACAGCCACTTGAGATATATCAAAATTTTCTCTTATTTTGCTTACATTTCACAACTTCCATATGAATTGCTAATTTCGCACTACCGGCCCTAGAGCTACTCAGATTTGGTGCTCAAAGTTAACTTCAGAGCATGCGAAGCTTTGAACAACGCTTTGTGAACACCTGACCGATTTAAATTTGCAACTCCATCACAAATAGAATGCGAAGATAGATGAAAGTAGAATTTTAATCGAGTAATTTAACATACGACATTGAGTAGTTTAACATAAGATAATTTCAAAAAACCGTGCGTTTGTTAAGGCCTACTACAAATTTAAACAAGTCCTCTTGAGATTTACGTTGATTAGCGAGAGAAAAATTGTTTACTCCCTTGGGGATCTCATCATTCATCATTCAGGCCTCTCCACGAGTTCTCCAATGCACTCGATATATTGCATTTATGCTCAACTTTGGGATCTATTTAACAGATATGAATCAAAGCAATAGTCGAAATATATAAGTTAAGTAGCGTAGCGAAAAACACAGTAGCAAAGAAAGATTAGATTAACACAGTAAACAAATGAACATAATCGGATGAGAAACACCATGCCGAAACTTCAATTCTCTCTAACCGTTCCTATCATCAAGTTCTGCTTTCTCACAAGCCTCATATATCGTAGCTACGAAACAGTTAAATTTAAGCAGAAAGGAAATCAATGAATTGTTTATTTCTGCAACATGAAAACATGTTTTAAGTTGCGTTTTGACTGATGTAATCCATTTCTAAAATTCGTTCCGTTTTTTGTCTTCAATATCTATAACCATACATGTTCTATTTCTTATCCCTTCAACTACAGCGCCAATGCAGACTTACAAAACGATGATGCTAGCTCCGCAGTGAAGAGCATAAGTTACCCTGGCTCCATTGCTGTTGCAGCATTCAATGTTCAAGTGTTTGGCAGAAAAAAAATGTCCAAACAGCGAGTTGCTGAGAAATTAACTAAGGTATTCGCATTACGTGACATTAATATCTTATGTTTTTAAAGCAAAGAGTATGATTTTAGCACACTGAGAAGATAAGCTATCAAAGCATGACACTCTCTTGTCAGGCGTGATGTGACCGCGCCTTATGATTTGTACACTAAGAAGTAAGACGAATAATAGTGATATTTCTTTTAAACTTCCTATTCATGAAAATATTAAACATACAAATGTAAACCTCTCTGTAATTAGGCAGTTTACAAATGGCTTGCCTGAGTAAAATAAATGTGCATATACAAGTGAAAATTTAAAATAAAATCTACATTAACAGTTAAAAAGTTAATAATAATGATAATAATACAATTTATTTATAGTTGGCTTGAGGAATAGCTGGAGCTAATAAAGTCCAACTCTAAACTACTTGAAATTTCTAAGACAACTGAAATAAACAGTATTAAAAGAAAGCTATATACAGATGCGACAAGTACATTCAAATCCATTTCAACTTCTAGTCTTCATTTTGAATTCGTTATAAGTTTTTGCAGCTTTACATTGACCTGGAAGTTGATTCCAAATTATGCTTCCCCAAAATGAAAGTGAATCGTTTCCACAAGTTTCTAGAACGGAGATTTCCCCTCACCTTAGCTCTTTTCCTTCTTTTTTTGATGCTTTTTAGTAGGTTATCAGTTGTTATATCGGAGGGTTGTATTCATAGGAGACGCGTGTTTCGTTCTCAGCGGAGGAATTTCGCGTTAGCTACAAATGGGTATTAATGATGTTTGGGGCAGATAGAGTAAGGCTACAATTGATAGAAAATAGTCCACATTCAATGGACGTAGGATCGGCTCGGTGGACCACATAGTAGGTGCGCATAAGAACAAAGGTCACGACAGAGGGACCAAAGTGAATGAGTCAATGCAATGGCGAGGGACAGTGACCAAAGTCATTGGCATACTGACCAAGTAAGGAGACGAAAAGGTTATAAAAATGACTGAGAAACCATATTTCATGATATAGTAACCAACATAAGTGACATTAGGCGATAACAAATGGTATGGAGACCATAGCTCATGACGGAACGGACAAAGTGACAACAAAATGCACCATAGACGCCATATTTCATGATGCTGGAAGCACAGTTAATGAAAAAGACGATGAAGCAGATAGATTTCAGAGCTCATGACATAGAGATTCCAATTATGACAACATGAAAGCAAATAATGATTTTTATTTGAATCCAGATCATCCTTCGATATGATTTGATTTTGATACAAGAAATTCGGGATTCAAGCGGAGCTTCCATTCGCCAGCTGCTAACTGATGTCAATGCGAAGAGGTAAGAACATCTACAATGCTTTATTTGCCTGGAGTAATCATGTATCGCAGAAGAATTATATGGGGTATAGACCCTTGTTTAATAGGCATTACTGAATAGGTGCCAATGCATATACACGCAACATAATCTCTGTAAATGTAGAATGAACAAAATGGGTTAAGAATTTTTGCCGCTGTTGAGAACAGAAGCAGCAAAGCAGTCATTTTTGTTCCAAGGCCCTCGGTGCTTCAAAGAACTACCATCGGAGATTCGATCATTGAATCCATTTTTTTGTTCAAAACAAGGGAAACAAGAGCTATGAAATTCTATAGTTAACAGGATTATATCAAGTTTCTTGTTTTCGTTTCTATTATCAGTGTATTAAAAGCTAATTTCAACTTTCAAGTCCCTTTATTGCAGTGTAATTTATTTTTGATTTAAAAAATCTAACAGCGCCCTTGTTGGTAACAGTACTTTTTGTACTGATATGGCACTTATTTTTATTTTCTACTATTGTTATCATTATTATCAAGGGCTCAAAACTCATAGAGCAAGGCCGTACAAGTTAAATTGTGGCTTTTGTGTTATGTTTTGGTTAAGCCTGTGAGAAAAATCTAACATGTTAACGTTTCTTTCAGTGCCTCAATTACATATTCCATGGTTATAAGCGAGCGACTCGGAAGGTCTTCAAGTAAAGAGCAGTATGCTTTCATTTACCGGTAAGGATTCTATCCGAAGTTTTGCAACAAGATAATGGTCATGAGAAAAAAACAAGGAATCTTGATCCGTCCAAGAAAACGACTGAAATATTTTTGTAATAGATAGGCCAGCGACGTCTTCAAACGGCTGTGTTTGTATTTGTTCAGAGGTCTCGTCCATATCAACAGATAAGAGAAACTTCTTGTTCTGATCCATTTATCTCCGCTAAATTTTCATAACTCAGCGATAATCAACGAATATGACATACAAACCTACGCTCGTATTTATGGCAAAACAGCAATCCAAAGCTCAGTTAACATTAGTTCAAACGCTTTTGTCTAGGGAACTATGAATACTACCATTTTACATGGAAGATGTCTCATGGGAGTTTCTTATTCGTGCAAATCAGAGGCGTCTCTTGGGGATCTGACTTTTTTATTTTCATAACAAGTTGTTTCTAACAACAGAAAATTGCACAAACCAAAGCTCAATGCTTGCATCCGTTCAATTTTCTTCACATTTTAAATTAAATTGAATCCAGCCTAGCAATAGCACTGCTTAATGTTCAGCTGTCTAAGTGAAGACTTTTGAAAGCCAGCTTTGTCCCTTTTTATGATTTCTTTTCCAGCTTCCGAAGTTGGATTTTTAGACACTTGGAAACTCTTTGCTTATCGATCATTGTCCGGGTGCTACTTCTCGATGTAATCAAGTACGCCCATTCAGAGTGAAAGTTTAGCTGAGGGGGGATTCGAACCACTGATCATAGGATTAATGGGCAAGCACCTTAATGCTATCCTGACACTAAGCTTTGTCTTTCCATCGCAGATCAGATATCTTCCAAGTAGCTACGCAATATGTATACGATGATTCTTCACAAGATGTATTTCAAAGAGAGCCGTTGGTTGTCAAGTTTACTAGCAGTATAGCGGGTAGGTTTATTGCTATGTACGATGCATACATACATTCATGTACATGGCATGACGTAACAGAATTTCTCCATTCTCCCTTTTTTTAGCCGGTCACATAGTTTGCCTGTTGACCTTGTTTTCGGATTAAAGAGGGTTTCTCCTAAGTCAGACTATAATGCCTATCTAGCAAACTGGAAAAAGCAATCAGCGAAGCATAAAAAATTGCGAATGCCAAGAATCACACTACTACAATGCAAGGTAAAGTACAGCATGATAAGATAAGATCGCAAAAAAGTTGTACACTTAATGAAGGTGACAGACTCCTTGTTCGTAGCTTTGCTGTTACCACTTCGTACCATGTAAAATGCATTTCTGTTTTCCTTTCAAAGCCATTTCATCGTTCATCGCCATTGGCATACACACAGCACCTTCGGATGCAGCCAGCGAGATTAGTCACCTCGTCGATGTTTATGATGATGCTGTTTTAAAGTTGGGCACCACCAATGCCATCATAATGGGGGATTTCAATGCTGGTTGTACCTACATCAATGACTGGTCGAAAATTCGACTAGCTTCTGATCGCCGATTCTATTGGCTAACCAATGACATGTTAGACACCACCTCAAAATCTACTGAATGTGCATACGACAGGTAAGACTATCTTTATCGGTTTTCAGTCCTCCTTCCCTTGCCACTTTGAATTGTCTTCTGTGGCTGCAGCACGGTTCTATTGTCATCGGCACGTCGAAACTTCGTTGCATATTTCATCATCCCCTACATATACTTCCATGGAGATTGCTCTAAGGAAATCAGAAAGGTTATACACGATCCCCCAAGTTGTGCCAGAACAACCAGAAGCTCACCCCATTCACACCCTTTCCAAGTTTCACTACCTAATCCACGAACTCTATCCCTCAAATCATCATTCATCCCAAGAAGTAGCAATTTATGGGATGTCTTGCCACCCTCCTATTTCCCCGAATCCTACAACTTGCTTCGTCCAAACCCAAAATCAATTAACTGGATCTGGACTGCCTATTCTCTTAGCCCTTCTCTTACTCACTTTGTCGGGGTCTTGTTTTAGGCCAATAAGGGCCTTCTTCAACACGAGAAACTAAATAAGAAAATTTCTCTCAGTACCCGATGTTTTATACTCTGATCAGTATCGAAAGAAAAGATGAACTGTGGTGCGATTATATTTTCGCTCTTCTGGGCGTATGTAAGCTCGTAAAGCAAAAGATTGATGAAAAAGACGGTAGAAAGATGAAACGTAGAGATCTGCCTAGTGGATTTCTATGTTGTACTACGCATGTATCAGTGAGTTAATCATTCTGTGGTTTTAGGTTTGTTGCTGCCGGGGTACAGATGCTTGATGCCATTGAGCCATTGGGTACGGGTGTATTTCAATTCGACAAAGCGTACGGATTGACATACGACCAGGTAATCTTAATTCAATCCTTTTTCATGGACATTTTTCTGGGCCAGTCATTGAAAATAACCTTAATCTAATCGCAATCATTTTGCATAAAATAGTTCCTTTGTGAAACTGTACAGTCGTACTACCATAACTTAAGAAACGTTCATGCTGGAAAAATTTACGAAACTTTTACGGTTATGTTATTGAACTTTTTAAACTTTAATTTGCCTTATAACACTGGAAAATCCGGCCATCTAATTTCATTCCAGAAATAGTAATGTCTCTTCGACACGTATTAGCTATTAACATTAATCATCATCATCATTAACTATTACTTACTATTACTCAATATAATTTACTATTGTTTCATATTATCAACTATTATCAGCCACAATCCAAGAATAATTTCGTTTTTACCTCATTTCCATCAGAAGTCAAACGGAAAGTTTGTTCTCTCACCTTCTTAGTGAACAGTACGACACCTATCTCTTTTCCTTGGACCACATCGCCTTAGTGCCACAAAACCTTAGGGTCACTTAGCTTTTGGGCCACACAACCTTAGGGCCACACAGCTTTTTGATCAGGCAGCTGTACAAGCACATTGAATGCGACAGGTGAAGGTTGGCTATCTTTTAGCACTGTGTCTTTAACGTCCATTCTCTTTCCCAAAGTGCTGAATACTAAGCAGGAAAACAACTTATACCGTTATTCATTTCCGCTGTGTGACTCAACCGGTGCCTCAAACCCAATCTGCTGCATTCACAGCGAGCACGCTACCACGAGGCCACAGACAGAGATATTAAGCCCCATGCTCGAAATTTTAGAGACAGGAGGAAGCGCTACTTTATTTCTATTGAAATATACTGCGTTCCTTACTCAATTTCGAGCGTAGCAGAAGCCAGAGACGAGGCTCTTAGTTTTTTCTAGGGAAGTAGAATTCATGACGTCGTTTCCCGTTGCCTTCCTCACCAATGGCGTTTAAAAGTGACATATGGAGGAATCGAACTGACATCCTCTGTGTTGTGAGTCCGCATGCTTAACCACTACGCCATGGCACCACTCTATTGAAATGTGATGTGAATTAGCATGAAACTGAGAAAAAAAAATTTTCTTAACGGACAAAATTTCAAGAATGCATGCAATAAATATCAATGCTATTCAAATTAACGGATGTTGTTCAAAACTGTGTACTGGCTAAAGAAAAATAGATGTTATACCAAACAAAACTGAACAAAACTGGTTTAAGAATTCGGCAAATCTTTTGCGCTGTGCAGTATATAACAGAAATGACATTCGAAACAAAATTGTTAACATTCAACGTAATCAGTTCAAATTGAAATTTTGACAACTCCTAACAAAGTTTAAAAACACTGCATGACAGAAATCTAAAACGCATCATTCTGCATGACACCTGCATTCCATACGTGGAAAACTGTAAGCATCTTGAACCATCTTAAGACGGATGGATGAAAACTGAAACGCATATACTGATTTAGTCGCAATGGAAGCAAACTTCTGAGAGTCTAAACAATAAGAAATACAATGAAAATCACTATTTACGCTCATCTAATTTAAAAAAAATTAAAACTTTGTACACAAGTTTCTTAACTTTTAGGCCGATTTCTATGAAAAATTCCTTGGCGAGCTCCTTCCCTTGGGAGCCTAGTTTCCCTAACTTTGCCGAAGCTTAACCCCCTCGAGAAGAAGTCTTTATTTCAAAGGGCCGTGGTCAACAGGAATGCTCGTGTGTATCATACCTCGAGATTCGTGGGTTTCAATGTCGGTAATGGTTAATATTACTCCTTTACATGATTGAAAAGGAAGTTAAAGTTTTAGAGTTTGATACCATAACAGGAAAAGCTTATGAAAAATCCTTTGATTATTGGTTTCCTTTTCCTAAGCACCATTTCTTGCTAGAAATAGATTGTAAAATGCTAAAAGAAAGGTTATATTTCTACGTTTTACATAGTCCTCGAATGGTGAACTCGATCAATCCATCATTAGCGAACAACATAAGCTTAAAGCCTTCCATGTGGAATTCTATATACAGGTGAAGTTTGACAATGTATTTATGTGATAACTTTCCTTTGCAGGCTACTGATATCAGCGACCATTACCCAATACAAATGAGAATAAGTAAGTATACGGAGCTTTGTAATAATAAAAATGGTAAAAGTAACAAAAATGATCATCATCATCATCTTTATTATCATTATTTCATAAACATAATAATGAAACAATATATATTTATAAAGGATGAATCTTTAAGTGCAGGTAAAATACCAGAGTACTTTGAGTTGATGTACCGATTCATTTCCGAGCAATGCATTTGTTTGTGATTGTTTAAAATATTATGGTAACATAATCATCTCGAACTTGCGGTTTATCAGCCTTCTCGGTTTCCCTTCGCAAATGACAAAATATCGAATTCATTCAAGTTGCAGCAGCATCCAAACGAGGTCTGGCAATAACTCATCCATTTGATGTGACTTAACGTTTTTGACGGGCTGTTTCTACTCTAGCGACGCGAACCATTGGCCCTAGGCATAGATAGGCATAGATAGGCATAGATAGATAGGCATAGATAGGCATAGATAAGCATAGATAGGCATAGATGGATAGGCATAGATAGGCATAGATGGATAGGCATAGATGGATAGGCATAGATAGGCATAGATGGATAGGCATAGATGAATAGGCATAGACGGATAGGCATAGATAGGCATACACAGGCATAGATAGATAGGCATAGATAGGCATAGATAGGCATAGATGGATAGGCATAGATGGATAGGCATAAATAGGCATAGATGGATAGGCATAGATGGATAGGCATAGATAGGCATAGATGGATAGGCATAGATGAATAGGCATAGACGGATAGGCATAGATAGGCATACACAGGCATAGATAGATAGGCATAGATAGGCATAGACGGATAGGCATAGACGGATAGGCATAGACGGATAGGCATAGATAGGCATAGATGGATAGGCATAGATGGATAGGCATAAATAGGCATAGATGGATAGGCATAGATGAATAGGCATAGACGGATAGGCATAGATAGGCATACACAGGCATAGATAGATAGGCATAGATAGGCATAGACGGATAGGCATAGACGGATAGGCATAGACGGATAGACATAGACGGATAGGCATAGACGGATAGGCATAGATAGGCATACACAGGCATAGATAGATAGGCATAGATAGGCATAGATAGATAGGCATAGATAGGCATAGATAGATAGGCATAGATAGGCATAGATAGATAGGCATAGATAGGCATAGATAGATAGGCATAGATAGGCAAGATAGGCCTTTGGGACTCTGAGCACAAGAGTGAACTATTGAAACTTTGAAAGCGCACTATTTTCGCAAAGGAGGTTTACTGAGATAGAAAGATTGTTATTTTCGTAGTTTCTACATGGTAGATTTGATAGAATACAGAGGGTGTAGAATGCAGATATGGGGCACGTGTGTACCTCGTTTCCATTCTGAATTTACGAGTACTGCTGATACGGAAGTTATATTCTGAGTGAATTGGTATTTCTCTGGTTCATAGAATTTTTGCAACTTTTGACCATATACTTGCAGGGACCAAAAAATTCAACGATAGAATTTCACAAAAAAGGCTGATCAAAATCGTGGACAAAGGGATATTGTCAAGGGTGCCAATACCACCATCCGGTGTCTCGGGCATGGTTGTGATCAAGCAATTCAAAGCAGCAGGGGACCTTGAAAGCTTCGACGTCAAGTGCTCATTAACAGGTGTCAGAGACAGTGGCGAGAAGATAGATGAGCTCAAAACAGCAATGGGAGAATTCATAAGCGCGACCCAAGTTGAAGCAGCAAAACGACATATGGACGAGCTGTCAATGGTTAAATTCCTGCCAAAGAATAATCGGTACTATCAAACACTTCATGACTACTACAAGACTGTTCCTTTTCTGTATGAAATAAAAGCACATTGTCCAATCAGCCAGAAAAGATGCGTCCTATCGTTAGAAGTGGAGGACGCGATTTAATTGGTTATTTAGGCCTATGGTATGGCCGAAAAACATTTTCAAGGGCCTTAAAGTTTTATGGGGACTTATGCATTTTCTTCCTTCTTTTATTGAAGCAGTTTTGATGACATTCAGTCTTTCTATTGAAAACCAAAATCGTGCTCTCTTACATCGTCAGTCGATCTAAAGACCAAAATCACCACTCTCTTCTCTCTCTCAAACTTTCATACTGCGTAAAATTGTTCTGGCAAGGGCGGCATTTGAATAAAAGGGACCTACGGCTTTTCTCCTCAACGTCAATCTTTTCCTCAGCACCTATCAATCGAATCCATAAAGGCTGTCGCACACGGTGAAGAAAGTGCTGAGAAAATATCATTCGTTGGTTTTTGCTCAGCAAAATTCTCACGGTGTGAGGGCAATTTTTTGAGGACTCAGTCATTTGCGCATCTGAGGAAAATATCTAACGTGTTTAATAATTTCTTCCACTCGTGCCAAAATCCTCATCGTGCACGGGGTCACATCATATTTCGCTCACTGTCTTGAGAACACACGTGACTGTGTTGCCATGGCAGGGACTACAGATCCATTCTATCGAATTTGTGGTGAAAATGATATCAAAATATAATAGACAAAATATTCAAAACTCTTTGCGGGCTTGGTCGGGCCATTAAACGGTCAATGATTCTACATCAATTCGCATCTGGGTATACTTTATGTCTCGTAGCCATACTTTGGCGATTAACCAATGTTTCATGCTCTTATGGGTGTCGGACAAAAAATCCTTAATGACTCGATTACTTTTCTGCTTTCCTCTGCAATGCTGACGTTTTGTAAATCAAAACATTCATGTTAGAAATTTATGTTATGTTTGGGTGGAAGATTCCACACTGGCACTTGTGAATTGAATGGCCTCACTCCGTATACCCATTTGCTAAGGACTTAGTGAATCAAATCAAAAACAACACTCTCTGACTTGATCTTTTCCAAGTTTATCGGCTGTGTATCCGCAGTTCTAGCCTTCACTTTGATAAGCTTCAAGAGTTTGCGATACCTAGTCTTTCGCTTGTTGAAGACATTAATGATGGCAGCATAATAAACAGTCTTCATAGTATTTTTCGACACAAGTGGGACGTCTTTTGAACACACCTTCACGTGTACTCTTCGATACTGCTTGTAAAATGCCTTGAAAATGCAGTGTATCACCAGGCTGAAGAAACCTGGGTTTGCGTTTGGCTGTCCATCTGGAAACCAATAAACAGCGTGATTATGAAGAAGAAAGCGCGCCATGGCACCATTGCATACCAGTGAATTCGAAAAATTATTTTCCCATCACCAGACGAGAAATAAAGGTGAAAGATTAGAGAAAGATTCTTACGGTTAGGAAGGTTCATAACTTGATGATTCAACTTGACAGCCACAAAACAAAATATCTGGTATGCGTTGATCAGGATGTTTTCTTGCGAATTCAGTTGTGGGTCCATGATGATTGCAGCTGTTTGCATTCGGACGTGTTGCATCACACGTGACAACAGTCGCCTCCCAGGTCTCGAATCAAGTCTCAGGCTGAACGAATCTCCCACTGAACCACCTAAAAAGACACGAAAAGATAGAACACAGAAAATAATCTTACGGTGCTTGACCTTTCAACTTGAAAGCCACAAAGCTGAATATATGATTGGCCAGACTGCAATGCAGATGAAAGTAAATCGGTATCAGGACTCAGGAATAGAATGTACTCGGTCAGTCGCGTTCAACTTTGGCCTATGACTCGAAAATCTAGTCAAAAAGTCGAGATACCGGCTTTAAATGAATTCTTAAGCTTGCGCTAGCCATGAAATCCTGATCAATCTACACTATCAGCAGTAAGTAAATTGAATGACTTTTCCTCTTTCAAGCCAAAAAATGTCAATATCAAAAGGAAATAAAAATACAGTGTAAGTAAAAGTTGCAGACATTCTTCTAGAAAATGAGGCATCCCGAATTGACTGCAACGAGCAGCGTCGAAGAATTTCACTTCATATCAGGCATCATGAATGCGCCTTCAGTTAGTTGTATTAGGGATAAGCCCTGGTGGCCTAATGCAAAGCTCCAACTCATGAAGAAAGATAACGGTTAAGAGGAGAGGGGAATAAGACCCAGGTATGTTGATTTTACCATAGTGACATAGGGACTCAGTGATAACCATGGAAGTATTACCGATGTATCGCTTGTAGCTCAATCTAACTTGGAGGGTATTGACGTTGATCAGCAAGTTGCACCATGGGAACCAACTACCATTGACGCGTTCAATCACTTTCAATTCGTCACAGCAATCGGCGGGTAAATTTGTTTTCGACTTCTTAACATTGATCTTGCAGCCATATTCTCGGAATCCGGTGATCAACTTCCTCAAGAAGGTGTGTGCGTAATCTTTTGATGACGTAATCAATAAGAAGTCATCTGTCCAACGCATCAGGACACAGTCATCTGAGATCATCAGGTCTTTGAGGTGCGTGTTTTCCATATCACCGTAAAATATGTTGCAGAAGTAGGTTGAAAGGATAGATCCTTGAGCGATTCCTAGAAAACAAGTATGCTGTTGGCTGCAACGAATTTCTACTACATTGCATTGTAGAATGGCATGATAAGATTTTTTTAGCGAGTTATGGTGAGGGAAGGCCATGGTGGCCTATACAAAGCCCTAGGAAAGGAAGTAAGAAGAAAGCGAAAGGCTAAGAGGATAGAGAGATCAGATCAAGTTTATTGATCTTAGATTTGAAAGATGGCAAGTTGTAAGATTCAGGAAAACAAAGAGAAGGCAAGACGTTCCATAAATTGCATGTTATTGTGATGAAAGATGATTTGTGGGATAGAGTTCGGGGGGTAGGCAGTGAAACATAGAAGGGGTGTGAATGAGTCGAGCTTCTGGTGTTTCTGACACCCCTAGGAGGAACAGAATAATATCCCTGATCTCCTGAGAACAATGTCCGTGAAAGTGTCTGTAAAAGATGGAAAGATCTCCAACTAAACGACGATGGGAAAGAGGTCGGAGAGATTTCGTGAGGTTGGGGTTGTTGATGAAACGAATGGCTTTGGACTGGACTTTGTCAAGAGGATAGAGAGTGGATTTTGGAGCACCACCGCAGATGTGGGAGCAGTTATCTAAAGAAGGACGGATTTGGGACTTGTATATAGCTAGAAGGTGAGAAGATGTTAAAGACTAGCATACGATGCAAAATAATTTAACGTGCAATCTAATGCATCATAGCGTCATTGAGTGGAATTTAGTTCATAAAGCAAATGTTATGTGTTATGTGTGATGTGGTGTGATGTGATGAGACTGGTTGCTTGAAACGCAATCAAATGTCATTAAACGTACTGTGTCTTAATGACATTTAGCATAAGGTATTGTGAAGTAAAACAATGAACGGAGAAGCGAAGGCAAGAAGAGTCCAAAGTCATTACCTCGAACAAGACGGTAAAACTTTGATCCAAACTTTATGTAGCAATGATGTAAGTGCTTTTTCAAGGTTCTGCACAAAAATTGCCTTTGCTCCTTTGCACAAAAGACGCCATCAGTTATGACTGAGTTGGAAATCGTGCAATCTTTCGAATTAAGATACTCTTCCATAAAAGCCGGAAACCGGCCGGCGTCGTCCGAGGCAACACGCTTTGTGAGTGTCAGGCATTGCTTGAATGTTATGTAAGATGTTTTGGAGAACTTTCGAATGTAGTAATAGTCCTTCTGCATCACTTTTTCTATCACCTGCACGAGTTTGCCATGAGGAATCGAATCAAAACAGCATTCGATGTCAGATGCTACGAAGTATAGCGGTGAACCCTCTACCCCAGTCTCTTTCCTCGTATCGCTTAAATTCTTCAACCTACGGCCAACTTCGTCCATATCTGTGACTGTACTCCCCAACAACATTGGCTGCTCTCTTGTTAATAGCTTCAAAACATGCAGCAATCTCTCTAACTGGAATTTCGCCGACACCGATCCCTTTCCATGGCTTCCATCGTATTTCAAGTTCATTATAGGCCTAAGTTTGTTTGCCTTTGGAATGAAACGTATCTTTCCACAACCGAATGTCTTCTTCTCTGATATAGCATCTTTTACAGCCTTTTCGTTAACAGGAAGAAAATTTCTCCCTAAACACGAGTCTTTGGCTAAACATTGCATCGCCGCCCATGTGGTTCGACGATAGTAGAACACTCTCTTGCGATGAAGCCCACTTTCAGTGACATAGAAGCAGGACTTTACCAACGGCAAAATGAAACTCTTAACAGTCCAGTTGATAAGGTTTTGTAGGGTCTTTTGTTGCCATGTTGAAAACGATTTTGGTATATGTTCTGGCCTTTTACCAGACTTATATAGCCAAAGGCAATCAGAGCATCTGAGACCTTCCATCATCATCTGTAGGGTGACGAACTCGTGCTTGCCAAGAGTGAAAAAGCGCTTTAGATTATTGAAAAATCTATTCCAATTGGACTTAGTGTGAAGGACTGCACGGGGAATGACTTTCCGGCAGACACTTTTCACAAAAAGCAAAACCTATGAAGAAAGAGAAACTAATTTCAATGAAAGACAAAAAACATTGTTTGAATTTGAAAAATTTGTTTACCATAACGTTATTTAGCATTTCATAGCTTCAAATTTTTTAAATATATTTATTGCTGTTAACCATTAACATAAAAATTTACTTCCAACGCATAATTAGAACTATGAATAATTATTGTTTTTGACAAGCAATTAGCGAAATGGTACCTTGTAAGGTGGGACGAAATCAGCAACAGCGGCTCTGTAAAGAATATCTTGCTTCTTGAACTTGAATCCCATTGCATCAACAAATACAGCTTTGTTCTTCTTTCTAAAAGCACGGTATGAATTCAGCAACGTCCTAACAGCTTCTGACGAAGGACAATATTTGAGAAGAAGCCGGTGCAGGCTCAATTTCTTGTAATTGTGAATCAGTTCTCGGATCCATTTCAAACTACGTTGAAGATTCTTTGACAACTTTGCAGCAGGCCTGACTACGCTATCGTTCTCTTGGTGAAATATATTGGATGCAAGGATGCGCGCGCTCCTTTTATCAGCTTCAACGCGGTTCAGTATATGCGAACTGTAAAGTACTTCCTTTATCTGTGAGCTGTACATGACGCTGGGCATCCTAAAACAACAATCCTCGTCCACCTTTGTTACAATTGGCTTGAATTTCATTGCTTTGCGTTCCCGATTACATTCATTCAATACGCTGACGTTTCTCCGCCGCGAAATGTTGCCATCTCTGATACTTTGATTGCTCTGATTGCTTTGATTGCTCTGATTGCTTTGATTGCTCTGATTGCTTTGATTGTTCCCATCCGCATCGCTCTTTTTCAAAATCTTACAATACCGATTTCGCCGTCTCCGTGATTTTGAATTCGACCTTTTGCTTGTAATGCTATGCTGAAAATCTGATCTCTTCTTCCCCTTGGTACCATGGCGAATTTCGGAACTGCCCTCCTCCTCCTCCACAGCAGCACCCGTTGATAGCACTTCACCGTTAATACCAACTGCAAAAGACAGAGGTGGGTTAGTGGCACTCTCCTCTGAACCCTTCATACAAGATTGGATAGTTTCTTCTTCTTCTGTGCGATTTTCGTTTAATTCTTTCTTCAAACAAGGCAACCAGTCAAAATTCGATTGCTGCGTGGCATCTAATCTGCGTGTCTTCTTTACACCTTCGGAGGAGCAGAGATTCACTCCTTCAATGCTAAGTTCATCATTTTCAGTCAAAATTCTCATTTTACGAGGAGGTTGTTCAACAGCAGAGAAATCATCACTGAAATCGAGAGTTCTTTTACTAGAAGTAGCAGCGTTGAAATCTATCCTCTTAATCTTATGAAATGGAACTTCTGGACTTGCTGCATCGTTGTTTTCAAATGCTAAGGATTCTTCAATAGTACCTTCTGATCTGTTTTCGCCATTTCGATTTTTTTCTTCATGGCTAGACTTGACCTCAGCAGGCGTTTTAGGCCAAATAACTGGAAATTCTGGACTCAAGGAGTCAATATTTTCACATTTCGGTACCTCGTCGTTGCACTGGTGCCTTTCTTCCCACGTATAATTGCCAGTTGAAGCCGACAACTGGCGAGTAATGTTGGCTTCTGTCGATATCTCGGGTTTTGTAAAAGGAATCTCAGGGCTTACTGGTATAGCATCGTTATTCACTGCTGCAGTATCGTTGCTCTGATAAACTACAGGTCCAATCTCATTTTCCTTTGCTAAATTTCCACTTTCATCTAGCTTCTTGATGCAATCTTTCGTACTGTCTGCCACGCGATTATTTGCTGCTTCTTTCTTAAAAACTGGAGGATCGATTGGGGGCAATTGGTTTACGAATTCGAGAAATCTACCAGAACAAACATGACTCTTGTCTTTTGCGTTTGACTTATCAACAATAGTGCCTGCGACTTGTAGAAGGTTGCGTCTTGGCATTTTGTGGAATAAGGACGTGTTGAACAGAATGTAAAGCATCAGATCACAACCAATCAGCGATACAAGTTCATCCCAAATATGAGAGCACATATACGAAGTGGTGGAATTTGGATAATCACGGCGAACATTTAGCGAATCAACGAGCAATTCTCGTTGCGAACTCGGACTGCATGATGAGTAGCCACGTGATAAGACATTATCGACTTTCTTTCGGCAGTTCACTTCAATAACATGGTCTACTAAGTCACGTTGACTGCAGAAAACCGTAAACAAGTTCAAAGAGTCTGGAATCAAGTTTACGTCACAACTGCAAGCAATTATAGTGTTGCTGAGAAGGAGCCTCAAACGATCAGATCCATCATTGTACATTTTCTCACGCGTCTTTTTATCAATTTTATATTTTTCAAAAACATACTCCAGATATTCCAATAGAGTGCTCTTCCAACAATAGAACTCATCCAGCAGATCTATCACTGGTTTGTATTGTTTCCAGTCCGAGGCCATTCCGTGCAATCTGCAGTGGGCAAACGTAATCAAGTTTAGAACAGAACGTCTGTTACAAACATTACAAGACAGTGTATAGAGATTAAAGGGGCAGTTGATGTAGCCATCAAAGCACGTGTCTACTGTGTGGATGGTCTGGAGTTCGAGGCGAGGAGGAAAGAGACTAGCCAGCCCCCCTCAAGATACCATAATTCAGAACGGAACAGCTCCAACAAGATGCTGCCAACGCTCGTTTCAAGATTTCATGTTCTTCTGGCATAAAATGTAGGCCTCACCCCAACCCTGACGCTGCCCTTAACCTAAATCCCAAATTGAAACCAAACCCTAACCTTAAGCCCTAACCATAATCCTAACCCTAGCCCTAAACCTACGCCAACCCTATCGCCAGTTTCCAATAATGTGGCTCAGGGTGGTACAAGGTGCCTTTCAATGTTCTTACAAAATTTGGGACTAGACTTCGCCTTTTTATTTCACAAATGTCTAGCATACAGTTAAGTGTAATACTGCAATGGATTGTTATACAATGATGAAGCAAAAGAAAGAGGGAAAAGGAGGCAGAATAAAGATGAACGTGATGTGGAAGGATAGTTCAATGGCCATGTCCTTGGTCTTTGATCTCTTTATCAGTGGCACGAGCTCATTTTTACCTTAACTCTCATTCAGAATGAGGAGAGTCGCCAGCTCTTTATAATTCAAAGTGTAAGACACGTGAAGTGTGGTCACATCGAGAGGAAGGACCTGGACACTGTTCGATGAGCATAGCTTCTTTGAGTTGCATACTCGATTTCGAGCGTAGCAGAAACCAGAGACAGGGCTCTGAGTTTTTTCCAGGGAAGTGGAATTCGTGAGGTGGTTTTCCGTTGCCTTCCTCGCCAATGGCGTTTCAAAAGTGACACATGGAGGAATCGAACTGACAGCCCCTGTCTTGTGAGTCCGCGTGCTTAACCACGACGCCACAGCACCACTCATTGCTTCTCAGCGTACTAAAATCCACCTTATGACTCACATATAATTTGAATCTTGAAATGATGTCATATTATAGGAAGGACAAAAATTCTGTTCGATAAACGTAGCTTCTAATTATCCTAAAGCATATTTTCTTTGTACGCAAGGTACAATGCATCGAAAAACGCATTTCTCAGAATACAAAGCTACATTGCGAGGCTGACACTAATGACGTCATAAGCTCATACGGGTTTATCAGTGTCTACTACATGTTGAAAATTACGCAAACCATACGCAATAACCTTACGTCTTTACGGCTGGACGACATAAGGGCTGGGTACCACTCCGGCTTGTTCTCTCTTCACTTCACGGCTTGCTCTTGACTTCCCTTTTCAGTAGGGCAAACAAGTAACCAACCTGTAGGGACCAACCTTCACAAATTCACCAAAGAAAACCCCACCCTTATGTCGATTCCTTAAGGGATTCGGTTTTCGGTGGATTCTCACGTCTCCAGTTATGATTGAATATCCTCCCTCACCTGAATCCAAATATTGGCTCAGTGACAATTACACTCATACGGTTAACAAAGACCTGCCTGCAACCTTTCTAGATTTGATCTATCTTTGAATTTACTTCGATAAACGAATATCTGATCAGTTCTTCGTGTTAGCTTGCGTTGTCTGGCTATGAGTTGTCATCTTCATAAGGACCTTTTGAACCGATGCCATGGTAAGATAAATCCTCCGCAGATCTAGGCGGTGTTGGTGGCGCCCCTTAAAATCACACAGTAGATCAATGAATTATTTTCGTGGTTGTGATTGATGATATGACTCATAAAGATTAAAAACTGAAACGTTACAGCCTTAAGCTACACAGCTTTACCCCCTTCCGTGCAAAAAGATTATTGTTCAATCAAGCGAATTTAATTGATGGCCCCATCCCCTATCGGCGACACCTCCATTTAATTGTCTTGCAGCCAATTAAATCAGCTGATTGTCCATGCTTGACTGGCGCTAAGTCTGGCATTATGAAAGGGTTATCTTTCCCTAGAATTCTGATACGTTCGTTGAAGGGAGCAACATCAGACCACTGTCTGACCCACGCAATTTCTCTTCAAATATAATCACATGCAAAACATCTTGACTGATCTCAACGATAGCGGCGATGGCAGTTTCATTATACAAAAATAGATCAATGTGTCAAAGAAAATAAAAAAATCCATCACACACTCATCAGGGCATCTAAAAATAACGAGGAGCTAGACAAAGCAAGTACTTAGCCTCCATCTTCGTTGATATTTCCGATGATCACCAGAGAGATATGGATCTTTAGCAGCTGTAAGTTCAATGTTAGCCATCCATCTCCAATGGTGCTTAGTAGATACTATAGTATGTCAAAATATCCAAAATATCTGCAATCATTCAACTGCTAACCAACTTCAGGGGGAAATATCGTAAGACGATTGGCATTTAAAAGGGGGTTCACTAGTCGAAAAACTTGCAAAAAAATTTGAAATTCGGCTTTGGGTATAATTTCATCTTTTGACATCTGGAGAAATTGTAGCGGCCAAAAATCATCCTGTATTTTCTATCGGGAAGTTTGGTAAAAAGCTATTTCTACACAGCCACCATGAACTTGACTTGCTTTATAGATGTGGTTTTTGGAGTGAATGAATGCCTTATAACCAATGTCGCAATGATGAAAAATAATACTATTTTGACAAGGAAGTTGTCCATGGATAGCTATGTTCTTACCCCAAGGGTTTCAGAAACATCAATAAATCTATCATAGATAAGCTAGAGAATGAGATGTTGAAGAAAAGAAATGAGCGTACGGAGGTAAAAAGAGAAATAATCCTATGAGGAAATACACGTCAAGGTAAAGTTTTCAAAAGGAGACAGCCACATTCAACCTGGGTTGAACCTGGGTTAACGCTAACCTAGGTTAGGAATTTGGTAGTGTAAACGTAGCCAGCCTGGGTTCAACCCAAGGTAAGCCAACCCTTCTCCGGTGGTGGGTTGAACCTGGGCTGAACCTGGGTTAGATGTTCGAAAATGTAGTGTAAACGCAAACCCTGGGTTGATACCTGGTTGACGTTCTGATTTGAGCGTGCACTTTTCGAGTCATGCATCAAAAGACGCCAAAACAGCATTTAGACAAAAGTTATCTTGGACTGGGTTTCGTGGAACCACCTCTCCTGTCGTATTCTTCGTCTCATATAGCTAAGCTTCAAAGTCTGGTAAACCAACATCGCAAAAATCTTCAACAAAAATACCCTCCTCGAAAAGGCCATTCCAAACAGCAGATTCTGATCATTAGTGCCCGCCATTTTGAAAGTTGCATTTGTGCTCAAATCGCCACGAAGCGCCTGGGTAGCTACGTTAACCCAGGGTCAACCCAACTTTGCGTTCACACTGCACTTCGTGATGAATGCAATATAAACGAAAGCGGGTTCAACCCGGGTGGAACCCAGGTTGAGCTTAACCCAGGTTAAAAGTTGTAGTGTAAACAGGGCTTGAGATTTTTAGGAGGCCCCAGGTGTTTGTTACTAAATCGAAATCTGCTGCTGCTGGAATTCTACTAATTCAGGCAACTGGAAACAGGAAAAGAGATCATGTCTTCTTCTAAGAAACTGAATGCCCTTGACTTATTCTATGTTTTTCATACCTATGACTCTACCTAGATGTCAAAGGCAGCGTCCCCCTAGAATTTTCCTTCCTGGTATTCTGCTCCCCCTGCCGTTTCTTTAAATACTCTAGAATTATATTACAAGAAAGAAATCAAAGCCCTTCATTACGCTTTCAACGGAAGCTTTGCCCCCACTTAAAAGGTTCTGTGACTCAAAAAGATCCCCCATTGATAATACTCCAGCTTCGTGACCGACTTTGACACTTAGAAGCCCCAGAAGTCCAGGTCGTTCCTATCAATGTGACCACACATCGTGATTTCTACGCCTGGAATTACAGAGAACTGGTAACTCTCCTCCTCACACTAAAAAAGAGGATGAAGAGGGCAGGACCTTTCATAAATTGCACTATCCTGCAATGAATGAGAATTTGTTGGTGAGGTGAAGGTGTTGATAGCAATGATTTAGATAACGTTGATGATGACGAGATGATGATGATGATGATAATTAATGTGATGATGATAATGATGATAATGATGATAATGATGATAATGATGATAATGATGATAATGATGATAATGATGGTAATGATGATAATGGTGATAATGATGATAATGACAATGGTGATGATGATGATGAGATTAATCTAATTCCATTAAATTTTCATTATACCTGCTTTCTTGAAAACCAATTTTTAAATTTGAACAATGTTTCCAGTGGAGGGGATGTCGACCATGTTGACAAGGGATCTTTTATCTTTTGAGTGAAGATGAATTATGAAAAAACTGCGTTCTGCATATCTTATATCCAATAAACATTAGTTGCCATTACAGCTCAAATTGCTTTGGCTTCTTTCTTAATGTAAAGTATTGCCATGCTTGAAACGAGGGTTGAGGACCACCTCATTAGAGAGGTACCATCCTGAACCACAGCTTCATACATGGAAGGGAGGTCAGTCTGTTTCCTTCCCACATTTTGCCCACATGCAGTGTACCCATTTACTGCTGGGTGAATAGATATATACATAAGGTAAAGAGCAATGTGAAGGAGCATACTTCAAGCCCAGGGGCTGCTGCTCTAGCAACTATTTCCTCTCCCACCCTCTCCCTCTCTCTCTCTCTCAGGGTCTCTCTCTCTCAGGGTCTCTCTCTCTCAGGGTCTCTCTCTCTCAGGGTCTCTCTCTCTCTCAGGGTCTCTCTCTCTCTCAGGGTCTCTCTCTCTCAGGGTCTCTCTCTCTCAGGGTCTCTCTCTCTCTCAGGGTCTCTCTCTCTCTCTCTCTCAGGGTCTCTCTCTCTCTCAGGGTCTCTCTCTCTCACACCTAACAAGGTTGCCACAAAATGCTTGATAAGTTTGCTCTTCTAATATGATTCATACAGCCAGCTTCATTAATCTAATGGCAGAGGTTTATGGCCAGATGCTGCTGCTACTACTAACAATTCCCACTCACCTAACCTTGGGACCAACTCCAGCTATCACTAGTCTGCAGCATCAAGAGACTGGTTTAAGTTGATGATACAACTAAATTTTTTAGTGAGTTATGTTTGAGGAAAGGCCATCAAGACCTCTACAAAGCCCCAACAAAAGAAGCAAGAAAAAAGCAAAAGGCTAAGAGCAGAGAGAGATATATCTATCTATCTATCTATCTATCTATCTATCTATCTATCTATCTATCTATCTATCTATCTATCTACCTATCTATCTATCTATCTATCTATCTATCTATCTATCTATCTATCTATCTATCTATCTATCTATCTATCTATCTATCTATCTATCTATCTATGCCTATCTATCTATGCCTATCTATCTATGCCTATCTATCTATGCCTATCTATCTATCTATCTATCTATCTATCTATCTATCTATCTATCTATCTATCTATCTATCTATCTATCTATCTATCTATCTATCTATCTATGCCTATCTATCTATCTATCTATCCATCTATCTATCAATAAATTTACTGCACATCAACCTACAATTAGGTTATTACACACAAAGATCAAGTTTATTTATCTTAGATTTGAAAGATGGCAGGTTGTAAGATTCAGGAAAGCAAGAAGGCAAGAAATTCTATAGATTAAATGTTATTGGGATGAATGATGATTTGTGAGATAGAGATTGTGAAACATCAATTTTTCAAAAGTATATTGTGTAGATAGATCCTGCCTACGAAATAGGTCACCTATTTCAATCAGTACAAAAAGAAATATCAAGAAGATCTGATTCCATATTCTACCATTTACTTAAAGGTACCATTCGTTTACACCCTTTCCAAGTTTCACTGCCTAATCCACAAACTCTATCCCACAAATCATCATTCATCCCAAGAACATGCACTTTATGGAACATCTTGCCTTCTTCTTCCTTTCCTGAATCCTACAACTTGCCATCTTTCAAATGTCATATCAATAAACCTAATCTGAACTCCTTCCTCTTGGCCTTTAATTTTGTTGTTGTTGGGGTTTTGCATAGGCCACCGTGGCTGTAGTAGACACCACATTCTCTAAAACTATTCCTAACTCAACTGATAATCACAGCAACAAATGAAAAAAGCAAGACTTTTTACTCTCACTTTAATTAGGAATATTGGGGACAATGCAGAAACGTCCACATTGGTGTCCCTGGATATCGACTGCCAAAGTGATCTCGACTCACTGTTGTCGGCTCGCAACCGATTCTAAAACCACTTTCCCTCAAAGCACATTTGAGGGAAAGACTCGATTTAAAAATCTAGAATATCAAAAAAACAGCTTTTTTCCTTTCTTTTCAAAATTATGCTAAGCTTCTTCTTCTCAAGTGGTAGGTACAATGTGCATTGAAGGCAAAAGAAGCAGATGGTAGAGATTAATATATTTGGGAAGTTTCAGGCGCCACATTGAAATGCGTCCCTCAGCAAGAGGGAAGATAGGGTAAAAGCTGGAGACTACTACGCACAGTGAGAGCCAACGGCCAGAATGGATATGGCACCTAGAGAGAGATGCTAGAGAGAACGCCAGAGAGAGCTAGGCCAACTTTAATAACACGGGTGTACACCTTATTGCGTGCGTTTAGCAGGTCTGGTTCATAAACAAATCCAAAACTGTCCACAAAGCAAAATAGTGCACTCTTTTATTAATCTTAACAGAGAAAAAATAACATCAATGCAACTCACCATATAGATCTAGTTGTGACACCACCACATCAACAAGCTCTTACTGAAGTATTGCCACCATCTTGGATGCTTCTTATTAGTCCATATTCCCGCCAATTGTAAACGAGGCTGCATCTCCCGCGTCTATATTTAGCCAATGTACGGTATCAAACTCATTGCGAAACAAACACAGGGGCTTTGGATGGACTGCGTGGGCACAAGTCAGTAAATCGAATACACTGTTATCTAAAACCAAGATAAACATAATTTCAATCATTGCTGCACGCGTGGTCGTTCATTGGAGAGTTCTTACTATTTGTCCAAGCACTGTTCCACTCACTCATATTGCTTTGCTATGCCCCACAATTTCTGTACTCCCTTTGGATTGTCTGCCTTCTGATTTTCCATCCAGGATCAAGTGCTCTTATTTTTTCTGCGTGTTCCTTGACGCTTTCAAAATGGTTGAGCTTCCTGCGAAATTGTCTTTTCGAAATCCAACGTTCAAGGCCGGGCATTGTCATTAGTGAATAAACTTTTTGATGCAAAAAGCTTCAAATTTGTACAAAACAGTGAAAGTACTTACAGGACTTTATATATAATCTTAAATTAGACTTTTCAACAGATTACGAAACATCAAATAATATGTTATACTGTGAATGTGGAAACGGACGATGCAATTAACGCTGAAAAGCTAAAGAAATTGCTTTTTCTGCTGCTCAGACCAAACCTCAGCATCTATTATAAAACCTAGGAGGCAAAGAAGCTGTCAGAAAAACTTTGTACAAAAACCTTGTTCTCTTCTTTTGTAAGTAATATTGGGAAAGGGCACGGTGGCTTATGCAGAGCCTAACCAAGGAAGAAAGAAGAAAGTGAAAGGCTAAGAGGAGAGGAGGGAGATCATATCAAGTTTATTGATTTTAGATAAGAAGCAAAATAGGTTGTAGGATTATGGAAAGGGAGAAGAAGGCAAGACGTTCATTAACTGCAAGTTTTTGGGATGAATGTTGATTTACACAACAGAGTTCGTAGATTAGGCGGTATAGTTTGAAAAGGATGTGAGTGGGTCGAGTATCAGGCGGTTCTAACAGGAATATCAAGCATACTATTCCTAAGATATTTTGGAAAACGTCCAAGGTTTGTCGTTGATAGTACGTCACGCTCCCTTGAATCAAAACAAGTGCTCCTCCACCATTCCCTTGATCCAAATTGGTCTGTTTTCAACATTGAATGTAAAGGGAAGCTATTGTTGTATAAAAAAGCTGATTCCAATATTCTGAGTTTACAAAGCTAAGTTCTGTTTGCGAAGGGCAAGAAAGCAAGACAACAGAATCCGTAAAGAACTGTTTAGTATGTTTGCAGAAAGCATATTTGCAAAGGGTATGTTCGCAGGAGGTATGTTTGAAGAGAGTATGTTTGCAAAAGGTATGTTCCCAGAAGGAATTTTTGCAGTGGTGTAAATTAAAATGGTATCGTATGTTTTCAAAGGGTATGCTTACAGAAGGTATTTTTAAAGAGGGCGTGTCTAAAGAGGGCATGTTTGCAGAAGGTAAGCTTCAAGGGGGTATGTTTATGTCTGCTAAGGGTATATTTGAAGGAGGTATGCCCATGTTGAGTTTTTTGGTAGAGTGCACTTTTACAGGGCTTTTTTTTTGCGAAAGACGTGCTTGCAGGGGGGAGTTTGCACTCGGCATGCTAAATATTCATACCAACTGCGAAGCAAATCAGTTGGAAGTGCAGACAAAGTTCTCGCTTAATATGGATGACAAAATTAATTCGATGAAACGTGAGAAATTAAAATCTGTATAGTTCGTTCGTTTAGATTGATTGAAATCGATTCTCAAAAATCAGTCGGCTGATTAATCCTGTGATGAAGTTCAACCCACAAGTCGCTTTTAATTCTGCAAACTTGACAGGTCAATGATTGAGAAAACTCGAGACAAAAAGCTCTTTTTTCGCCACCATTTGTTCGTGTCAAGTGGGAGAAATGCTCTAATCCGAGATCGTTTGTTTCTCGGGTAATCTGCTTATAAAAATCATTGTTTTAATTATGTGATAAAAATTGTTGACAGAAGCAACCCTCAAAAGCCATGATGGAACTGTTAGTATAGCTAACATTTCAAGCCATCCCACTTATTATTCTGGGAAGCATAAGCCGACAGAGCATGATCCCCATTGCTATCACTACTGTGCTGTCGGAAATCTGGCTAAGTCTGTAAATCTTTATATGATAGCTCTCTCAGAGTCACAAAAGGCATTCTTTGACAAGCTACCTGATTCTCCAACTGTCCTGTGTGCTAGCCGTGTTAGCTACTAGTATGGTTCAATGTGCTGGTTGATTATGACGTGCCGAGCTTAGGTACTCATTATCAAGGTGCATTACTGGCTGTTTGGTTCGGACTTCGCAAAGCCATTTTAGTACTAAACTAGGCCATTTGAAAGCTCAAGAAATCTTAAGCAGTTTTGATGCCGTTGCGCCAATATTTGTATGCACTAGTTGATGCACGGCAGTTTAACTGAACGAGATCTCGAAGCAGTCAGCCGAGTGGCCGCTGACTGAATCTTTAACCAGCTACTGAAGGTAGCTTTATCGGAGAGACATTCTCCATGACGTTTCGCCAATATTCCTAGTGCAGATAACAGCTGATTTTATTGGCAATGTCTGAAAAGAAGAGACTTACTTATAAACCCTTTTCAGTGAAGCATTTGCTGCAGAAGGATGGCGAGGTAGGAGAAAAAGACAAAGACGTCGAACGATTTGAGACAGACAACCGAAGAAAGGACAACGATGGGGGATCTACGGTCACACAAGCACCGATTTTCAACACCACCAATGTATCGAAACATTCTCGTAATACGCAAGCATTGAATCTTGCCGAAAGACTTGCAGGTAACTTATTCTGTTGTCAACACATTTTCCTTTGCGAAAATGGCTTTCGTGAATATTTTTCCGGTTGGGGGGAATCTTTTCGTCATGCAAAACATGAAATAAATATCAATGCTATTTTTGATACTCAGTAGAATCCGTAGCTTTATTTTCCGATCGCTTCTTAAGTAAGTGATTCTGCATTACTATATTTTGACATACAGGTAAAAGTGAGAATCGTTAAGGATCAATCGGCATACATAGCAGAATGAACCATTCATCAAAGAGGAAGCCATCTAGTGTATTTGTTAAAATTATACAACAAAGTCGTTCATATTGTTTGATTACTTTTGTTCCAACTTGAGTCCTGGATGTTTTCAAACATACCCTTGTTCAGGTTGGCCAACATCTACTCTCTTGCAATGACTATTACTAACGGTAAAAAACTTTCCTCTCCCACTGAATTCAGCTATAAAAACGTTTGCTAAAATAGCGCTGTTTACTTCCATTGCCAACATAAAAAAGGTTCGAGCATAAAACTGACTTGATCTTTGTACTGTACAGGGCTGCTACACTTATCAGAAACACTTATTTGTTTTTGACGTAGGCCAATTTTAATAACTGATCCCTTCACAAGTATTTTGCCATCATGCCACTTGGTCGCTGCCTACGGTTTAAAGTGATGCTTGCATTCAGCGGATTGAAAATTAATCAAACCGGCATGGATGCTGTGGAAAAAAAATTCCTCCATTTTAAAAACGATTCAATCGACGTCAGATTGGAGCAATCTCTCCGAATATGACCTGAGGAAATCAGCATCAATGTCATGTTTTCAAATGCCAGTAGTCCTATCGTTTAAACTGTTCAACTGAGCAATGTTCTAAATGTAGATGAGAGCCTCTTTTCTTCAAAGTCTATTAGAATCTCCAAAAAGGCCTTAGTATTTGAAAGCCTTTTCTGCACTAAAAGAAGAAACACGACGTGATGTTCTGTTTCACATAGACTCTTTTTGAACGCTTCGTAAGTGCACTAGACATCAGAATGGAGAGGAATGGAAAATATGAAGCAAAGCCTAAGTTTTATCGAATGCATGTCAGTGTGAATTAAAAACGTCCCATTTCTGATGTGAATTTACATTGCTTTTTGATTCACCAACACGCCCAAACAAGAGCAAACCATATTTCGACCATCGCTAAATTGAGCTGCAACGAATTGAAAGCCAGTTTTCTAAGCTTTTAATGTTATTTGAATCATTTGCAATGCTACAAGTAACTTTTAAGGCTTGAAAAACTAGAGTGATATTTTTTAGGGATGTGCTGAGACCCATGCTAGAGTTTAACTTCAAACTTATAAAGTTGACCCTTTTGATTTCAACTGTCATTTCTCCTAACATTTTTCGCTAAAATTGAATGTTTATAGTAGTAAGCTAAGACAAATATAACTAAAAATTTCTTTCAACCAACCTTTAGCTGATAGAACCGAAAACTTTCTAAATTTCAATCTTACAAGATATTTGCTGACCTGTAGCATTTCGAAATAAAATGTATTTTGTAACAGTGAAAATCAGTCTACACTTAAACTGTTAGATATTCAATATCATTTTTACTAATATCATGATTGCTACCATAATTATAATCATCACTACTATTTTTATCATTTTTGTCATCATCATAATTATCGTCAGTAACTAGAATATCAAGATATGAATTTTGTCATTCATATGCATCGATAAATGACAGACTTGTCGTTAGTTACTCAAATGTAACTTGCTACTTAGGCCGTTCAGTCAGCATGGACAGTCAGCAAAAGTCCAGTTTTCTTTGATGCTTTCATGTCTCTTTTAAGGTTATTCTTGGCTGTTCCGACCAGACAAAAATGGCGGATCTGATGCCCTGTTAAATTCACGTTGCATATATGATTATGCACATTTTTCATGAATTTTTCAGAATAGAATTGTATTGATGCACTACACCAGCTTAAAACTGTCTATAGTTGCGAAGATCGATTAAAGAAGCATTCGAAGCTATTTTTTGATAAATCACTATCCTTTTAACTTTCCTTCTTCCTGGTACCTTTAATTCACAGAGCATAAATCGATTATTGTTTATTTAGTTAAAATTTCTATCCTTTATGAACATTTCCTATCTTTACATCATCATATGTTTAGTATTACCATCCACCTTACAAAATTCATTGTAGCTTTACTTTCCATTGAGCATCACAAACCATTATCTGGGTCGTCCATAGCTCAAACAGCCGATCTCCTGTAGCTTACAAATTGTTCATACCCGGGTGACATAATCCAGCAGAATTTTTCCTTGAAACTGATTTCGTTTGGCAGAGATTTAAAACACAGCGCGCTTCTCATCAACTCGAGAAGCTGTATGCAAAGTGACAGATTAGCAAGTATAGCATCCAAGGTCATCTTCGACGTATGTGCCAGCTTTTCACTGTTTGACTCTGCACCACCAAAGGTAGTGTCAAACGATCACCCGAAACTATGAACAATCAATTTCAGACGCGCTAAACTGTCGATCTAATCATTCATGGCCCGAAAAGTTGTCTTAAAACATCAGTAAATACTACGTGAGCCAATCGTGAGGGTTGATCCAGTGAAGTCTGTCCGCTGTTGTAAACCTTTGGATTCTTACAGTCCTTCCAGAATGGATTCTGCTTCATAGCTCTTTCATTTTGGACATCCAAAACTTTTCGTACTCCTGATGTAATGGAATTGCTGCTTTTGATGAGCTTGGATGTTCGCAATGCTGGTAATAAATCCCCTACTCGGTACCAACATTGGAGAGTTCTTCGCAAAGTAGGTGTCATCTTGAGTGACGGAATTTTTAGGTAGGGTGGCCAGCTCCTTTCTTTGTCGCACCTTTTTTTAGTTAATCAAATTGAGAAAAGCCCATGGTGGGCTACAGAGCCCCATGAAACAAAGCAAGAAGAAATTGATCGGCTAAGAGAAGAGACGGATTATATCAAGTTTATTGATCTTAGATTTAAAAGATGGCAAGTTATAGGATTCAGGAAAGCAAGAAGAAAGTGATAGGCTAAGAGAAGAGACATATTATATCAAGTTTATTGATCTTAGATTTAAAAGATGGCAAGTTATAGGATTCAGGAAAGCAAGAAGAAAGCAAAGCGTTCCATAAATTGCATGTTTTATGGATGAATGGTGATTTGTGGGATAGAGTTTGTGGATATTAGGTAGTGAAACTTGGAAAGGGTAGTTCTGCGCCATGTACCCACATACTGCGTGGTGGACATAATGTAATATCTAGCACAGTAGAAATTTAGCCCAACTACCATGCCAGCTACCCATATCAAACGATGGTATTAGTTGTCAGCTGCAGAAGACAGTTATTTATCAATGTCGATCCATCTTCATGAAGAAACTCTCTTCAGACAAGCGAATAGCTGATCGAGCCTAGATAGAAGAGAGAATGTAAGCAAATTTTATAATCTCAAAGAAATCTAGCAGAGTAGCGAAGTACAAAACAATATCTAAATGTTACATGTTTTGAGAATCGCAGCCTAATGATAAAATTGATAATAATTACAATTGATATTATCATTATTATTATAAAATGGATGACGAGGATCACGATGAGAATCATAGTCAAAAAGATTCCAGGTTACATTTTCATCTTATTTATGAATCGACACTACTTCAATCGTTGACAAATTCATACACAACTATATTAGAACAATTCGGGAAGAGGTTGTCCCATTCAAAGCTAGATAAAGAGCAACTTTGGGTCCCTTTGGCAGCGTCGATTCATAAATGAGATGAAAATGTGACTTGGAATCTCTCTCACTATGATTCTCGTCATGGTCCTGGTTTTTTGCAATATCTAGATACTGTTGAATAAATTTGGAAAAAGCTGAAGGTTTTTAAACTGCATTTATTCATATGCTTAAAAGTGCGGAAAATTTGTGATTCATTTTCGATTTATTTTCATGTAATTTGGATTCACTGCTTAAGATTTATAAGCCTGAATAAAAAGACAAACAGCCAAGTTACGAGAATAAAAATTGATGCAATGTTGCAGAAATATAGTACAATGTCATGTTCAGTTAATACATTAGGAACTTGTATAAATGCCTACGTTTTCTCACCTTTAAATGTATTTTCTCATAACGATCTGGTCAACAGATAATACAATATACGGAATGCGAAGAGGAGCAAAATATAATGTACACAGGGGATTAGATATAGAAGGAGATCTTTCTTTTCAGATGTTATTTTCGAAGCCCGGTACCACACCCACAGTCGCAAGCATCGAAGAGTCAGAACAGCGTTCTCGCATCAGCAGCTTACAGCTCTTGAGCGGGCGTTCGAAACAAGCCATTATCCTGATGTAGTTATGCGGGAACAGTTAGCAGCCTACACAGGGTTGCCAGAAGCAAGGATACAGGTAATATGAAGAATATCGCTTCATGCTTTTCTTATCATGACATTCGATATAGAATTGCTTTACTAAAGACGCTGAGCACACACACATCCTCTCCATATAGCTTTAAGCCACTTCCTTTTCAAAAAATCAGCACAGCTTGCTTTCACCTTCTATCTACTAATAATTTTCTGACAAGAATTATAATAAGGATTGAAAGGTGGCAATAATACGACACATGTAGTTATAACAAATATTTTAACAAACTGATTTGGTCAAAAGCAAGTCCATCCGCTATCAATGAAGGATCTGCAATTGCAGCCACTTATCAGTGGAGTAAAGACCGATGGCAAGGAGGGGGGGGGGAGGAAGCATGTGTTGCCATTTATTTGATATACATTTTCAGCTTATTCGCGCCCTGTGCCCCCCGGTCATTAGCAAGTTCCCACCTCCTGATTATTCTAATAAGCGTGTATCCAAAAGGAGGGCTCCATAGACACTAAGTCTCAAAGCTGAACGGGTTTGTTTCTCTTCAATCAACCAAGACACAGATGAATTGAAATAAAGGTATTTTTTGCTTCCCTCAACACGTTTGCCGCACGTGCGCATGCTCAACCACTACACTACTCAATCCACGAACTTTGTCCCACAAATCATCATTCATCCATAGAACATGCAATTTGTTAAACGTCTAGCCCTCTACTTGTTCTCTGGAATCTCCCAACTTGTAATCTTTCAAATCTAAGATCAATAAACTTGATTTGATCTCTCTCGTTTCTTAGCCTTTCGCTTGCTTCTTTCTTCCTTTGTTGGGCCCTTTTATAGGCCACCATGGCCTTTCCCCAACGTAACTCACTGAATAAAATTGAAGAAAAACTACACCATGGCACCCAGGTTATTAATGTGAAATGCATCTATAAACTCACTGCCCATTAGCAAGTAGCAGTTCGTAATTAGGACCTTTTAAAGTTCCTGCTAGCATTTCTCTAGGAATTTCTGCTAAGATTGGGATTGACTGTGGAGTTTTGACATCTAAGAAACCAAAGCATATGATTTGTTGAATGTTGGGTCACCAAATTGGTTTAAGTAGAACTCTACAAAGCAATTAATGTGATAGCAGAATTCTTCTTAGTCGCGTGACCAAGGGATAAATTTATCAAATTCTGTTTTGGTTTGGCGAATTGAAATGCCACGAATATTTTGAAAAACTACATCAATAAATCGCCAAGAAGGTATTTGCCACGAGGAATTTTCTTCGTTTGGCGCCGTTGGCATAGATAGAATAAGACCCCTTTGAGGAGTTTAGGGATGAAAATGATTCAAGACATTCGTTTAAAGTCAGTTGCGAGAACGTATCATAAAGGGAAGAAATTCCCTACTTGTTTGGTAAAATATCATGGCTTAAGCAATGGTTTTTAAAGCGATAGAGTTGATGGAACTCTATAACCTAGGCAGTCTTGCTTGAAATAGATGAGCACCAACTGCAACCAGCATTTCTATCAGCTGTTAGAAAGCTGATCAAATAGATTTAACTTTAATTTCTAGAATCTTGGGAACGCTTTTAATAATTATATCGTGCACAGCAGAAACATGAGAAAGGGCTCTGAGTTTCCCTTGGGAAGTGGAATTTATGAGGGGGTTTCACGTTGCCTTCCTCGCCAATTGTGTTTTTGTTGTGTAGCTGTGTTGCATACTCGATTTCGAGCATAGCAGAAAGCAGAAACAGGGCTCTGAGCATTTTCTAGAAAAGTGGAATTCATGAGGTGGTTTCCCGTTGCTTTCTCGCTAATGGCGGTTTTGTAGTGACACGTGCAGGATTCGAACTCACAAACCCTGTGTTATGGGTCCGCACGCTGAACCACTATACCATAGCAGTTCTATAAGGATTGAGAACTAGATCGTAGTTCTCAGCATATACTTCTCCTTTCACAATAGTTGCTTGATTTTATGATCAGCCAGGGGTGCCCAAGAAAGGAAACAATCAAATAAAGTCTTATTGAATGATTCAATAAAATTCATTCGTTCATTGCAGGTTTGGTTCAAAAACCGCCGAGCAAAGCATAGAAAACATCAAAAAGCAGCAACACCAAACCCCTGCTATAGGCACGTACAGTGCAGCAGTGTGACAGGATGCATACCTTGGACCTCAATACCACAACTTTGGCCCAGCTCCCCCCATGCCTTTTCATCACAAAAAATATTCAGCACTGGTTGTAACTGGAACTCGAATCTGTTTGGCCAACCACCATTCACTGGTTTACAGCAAATTAGCACGCAAGCTTCATTTTGCGGTATTGCTGAGTGCAAGTGCACAGATGTCTCTCATTGTAAGCGACTTTTACCCCCGCCGTCTGCAGAAACATTTCTATACAAGCCTCAAGAGCCAGCGGCGTTACTTCTCTCGAAGAAGGAGACGACAAACGACGGCCAGTTTCGCAAAGACAGCATCGATGCTCTCAGGCGAAAAGCAACAACCTATCCTTTCACAGGAGAAGCATCGACGAAATACTTGGACGATGAAAACGAAAATAAGGATTAGAATTATACTGGTAAAAAGATGATTTTCGTAAATTCTTGAATATTTATAGCAGTTTCGGAGAATTGTAACAGCATAGTTACCGCAGGTTAATAATCAACTCAATTTTGAGCTGTGCATTCCGATCAAGTGGTCTTAAATCAAGCTTTGTACTAAGGCACGGTACCGACAGAACAACGCCGGATTATTAGTGACATTATTCCAGTTCCTCTGAGGCGTGTCAGGACCACCAGAAGCTCAACTCATTCACACCCTTTCCAAGTTTCACTCCTACTTCACGAACTCTATCCTACAAATCATCATTCATCCCTCTCTCTAAAGACCGTCAGGTCGCGTGCGACCTCTGGCGACTCTATTCGCGTAGTTCCTCCACCAAGCCCTGTCCCTGCAACGGGCACTATTCTCTCTCAGGGTCCCTCACCGGTCACACCATCCAACCATCTTCTTGGCGGTCTGCCTCTCTTTCTTCTCCCTGCCGTTAAGCCCATCATCAAATCTTCTTCCAAACTTCCATCCTTCCTGTTGCAGTGTCCGTAGTACTTCAGCCTTAGTCTGACCGTGGTGGACTCAAGTGACTCAGGGTTACCGACCTGCTGCAGGACCCCCTCATTCCTTCTGCGTGATCCCCATGGCACCCTGAGGAGTCTCCTCCAACACCAGAGTTCGAATGAGTTGATCTTCTTGTCGTCAGATTTCTTCGTCGTCCAACTTTCAGACCCGTATAGAACCACACTGAATACCAGAGCACGTACTAATCTGACCTTGGTTTCTACAGTTATGCTCTTATCCCGCCAGACACACTTCAGATTGTCCATCGATGCTCTGCCCAGTGCTAGGCGTCTTCGGACTTCTTCACTACAGCCATTGGTTCTATTTATCATTGATCCCAGCAGATTGAATTGTTCCACAACTTCAATTTTTTCGTTGCCGATATTGACCTCATTTAGTTCTTCGGTGCTCATGACTTTCGTCTTCTTGACTACAGTCATTGGTTCTATTTATCATTGATCCCAGCAGATTGAATTGTTCCACAACTTCAATTTTTTCGTTGCCGATAGTGAACTCATTTAGTTCTTCGGTGCTCATGACTTTCATCTTATTGATGTTCAGTGCAAGACCAGGCTTCAGACTCTCCACTTTTACTCGTTCCAATAGCTCCTTTAGGTCTGGCCCAGTCTCCGCAAGCAGCGTGGTGTCGTCAGCATATCTCAAATTGTTTACATTCCTGCCACCTACTTTCACTCCTTCTGTCATATCTTTAATACCTGCGTTCCTCATGATCTGTTCGCTGTATAGGTTGAACAAAGGCGGATACAATATACAGCCTTGACGAACTCCCTTCTGCACAGCAAATTGTTCGCAGCAACCTTGCTCAGTTCTTACTGTTGCCTTTTGACCCTCGTACAAGTTGTGCAGAAGCATCACAAGATGTTCCGTTACTCCCATTTCTCTCAGATACCTCCACATCAGATTGTGATCCACGCAATCGAAAGCCTTACTGTAGTCTATAAAACACATTGATATTGATTTTGAAAATTCTTTACACGTCTCCATGATCCGCCTCATGTTTGCAATTTGGTCTCTGCACCCTCTATCTCTCCTGAACCCTGCTTGTTCGTCTGGTAGCTCTCGTTCAACATATGGTTCCAGACGTTTCTGGATGATCTTTAGAAGAACCTTGCTACACTGGGAGATGAGAGCGATTGTCCGGTAGTTGCTGCATTCTGCCAAATCTCCTTTTTGGGGGAGATGCACATACACCGAGTATTTCCACTCAATTGGCCATTCTTTCGTTGCCCAAATCTTTTGACATAAACCCGTTATAGCCTTAACTGTCTTTTCTCCTCCGTTCTTGACCAGCTCAATTGGTATATTGTCTGAACCCGGTGATTTATCATCCGAAATGACTTTTAGTGCCCATCTCACTTCACTTTCCAGAATCTGAGGTTCGTCCTCATATTCCCGTGCCTCAAAAGTTTCTGTGATGTTCTGATCTCTCAGGTATAACTCAGTAGTATATTCCTTCCATCGACACTTCACTTCTTCGGCCTCATTCAAGATGATGCCATCCTTACTCTTGAGACTCCCAAGTTTGTGCGTGAAGGACCCTGTGATTTCCTTGATCTTCTTGAACATTGCTCCTGCATGTTTCTTGGCACTCTTTTTCTCAATGTCTTCGCACACCCCTTGGATGTAGTTATTTTTGTCCGTTCTAGCTGCTTTTTGAAATTCAGCACACAATCTCTTGTAATTGTCCGATTTCACTGCCTTAGCTTTCCGTCGCTTTTCAGCAATCTTTACGGTATTTTCTGTTAACCAATGTGCTTTCTTTGCTCTTTTCTGTTTAGGCACGTGTTTCACCGCTTATGTGGTGATGATTTAGCCCATTCTTCGTTAACATCCATGTCGCTGGCGTTGAGCATTGCAAACCTGTTTTCCACGGCTATGGCGTACTCGTATGGTATTGCGTTTGTGTCGAATTTTGCTTCAACCTTGACGTTTTCCCTTTCCCTTAGCTTCACCCTGACCTTGGCAACGAGAAATTCGTGATCGCTGCCGCATTCCGCACCAGGTAGAGTCTTCACGTTCATGACACTGCTGCACCATCTGTTCATGCAGAGGATGTAGTCAATTTGGTTTCGGTATTTCTGATTCGGTGATGTCCAAGTGTACAGCCTCCGTTTAGGTTGATCGAACATTGTGTTGGCCGCAGATAGGGTGCGTTCCGTGCAGAAATCTAGAAGTCTCTGCCCTCTCTCGTTTCTTCCTCCTAGATCCCACATTGCGATCGTTCCAGCTTCTTTCTTGCATCCAACTTTGGCGTTAAAATCTCCGACCACGTACAGAACATCCGACTTTGGTGTCCGTTCGATTTCGTCTTGAAGTCTTCCATAAAACTGTTCGATTTCCTCTTCTGTGGCTGCACTCGTTGGTGCGTACACTTAGATTATAGTCGCGTTCAACGGTTTTCCTTGGATTCGTATGGACAATAACCTATCATTTATCGCATTGTATCCCATGAAACATTGTGCAATCATTTTGTTGCACAAGAAAGCTACTCCGTTGTTTGGAGAATCTTCGTGTCCAGAGTAGTGCAGCGTCTTTTCTCCCGGTTGTAGATGACCTTCCCCTGTCCATCTCAACTCACTGATTCCCACAATGTCCGTTTTTGTCCTGTCACTTTCTTTCTTTACGATTTCTGGTTTGCCCAGATTCATGGAACGAACGTTCCATGTTCCAATGGTCATAACTTGTTTGCTAATTTGAAGAGGTTTTATCCAGGGATTCTTCGCACCCTCCGTCTGGCGACTGCTGGGGACTGAGGGCCATTGTTTTCGGTTGTACATTTCATAGAGTTTTCGTGGGTGATACAGTGCTTAGTATCCAGAAGAGGTAGTTACCCGTTGCTTTCCTCCACCGCGATGTCCTCATTTCCAAGGATGAGTCTGCCAGACGTACATCTGCCAGGTCGACATGAAGCTGCAGAAGCACACAGTGTGTGCAACAACACCACCACGCCGTACAGTTACCTCGGCTGCCGACAACCGAGTCCGTTTTGGAGTCAGACCAGGACCTGCTGGTTCGCGCCGCTACAGCCAGACCATGATGGGTGTGAGACCATCTCCACCCGCCCGTATTGCCGCTTCCAGTCTTCATGCACTTTGAGGAAGAAGTCCTCATGCCAGTGTCCGCCCGAGGGCAGACACCCCCTCACTAAGTTAAGCACGTCAGTCGAGACGAGATCCCGGGTGATGCCCGATGGTGTGCACAACCATCTACTTGGAGGCAGAAGTGAAAGTTGGATGCCTGTAATGGAAGACCGAGGACCCCACCCACACCCAATTTTACTTAGGTGCGCGACTGGTGAGGGAACCAGGGTGCTACTCCTGCACAGAACACCCCAAATCACCCCCATTCATCCCTAGAACATGCAATTTATGGAACGTCTTGCCTTCTTCTTGCTTTCCTGAATTCTACAACTTGTCATCTTTCAAATCTAAGATCAATAAACTTGATCTGATCTCTCTCTCCTCTTAGCTTTTCGCTTTCTTCTTTCTTCCTTTGCTGGGGCTTTGTATAGGCCACCATAGGCTTCCCTCAACATAACCCACTATAAAAAAACGGAGAAATTGGTGCAGCCATCAAAAGCTATGTCCCATACCTTTTACAGCTTGTAAGGTTGGAGAAAGATTTTTGTGGCCTAAAAAAGGTTCAACAAAATAAGAAATAAAACGGTTAATAGGAGAGGGGGATCAGATGGGTTCATTGATTTTCGACTTGAACGAGGGCAAGTTGTATGATTCCAGGAAGCAGGAAGAAGGCATTGTAAATGAAAACCTCGCAATGAATGAACGGTCAAGATGTCGAATTAGATGCGTTTATTCTGCTATGGATTAATCCACATATTTCATCGAAAATTAGACAACAACAAAGAGAAAGCTTTCATATCTCTACATTTGACGCAAAATTGCAAGAAAAATTCAACTTTGATGGAAGGTTTCAAGATTGGCTGGTAGATTATAACGAAAATATTAGGCAGTTAGGGAATAAATTGTCATCTCTGAAAATCTGTAAATTTCTCTCCAATTTTTCCCTGCAAGTGCCTTGAATCGTATCGCACAGCGCAGCAGTATGGCAATCAGCGAATTTCGACATACCTCTGTTAATTATCAGATCTGCGAGATGCATAATGGGACCTAGCTTGATAGGTGTATCAAAAAATAGTCAGAGAACTGTAGGGAGTCAAAGTGAATCAACTATCTATAACAATTCTAATTCAAGGTTCGCATTTCGTAACTGCATGCTTCTTATGGTATATAGAACTACGGTATCTTTTCGAACCTTGATTTGCACGAAGGCGCCCTCATAGAAAAATGAAAAGGGTCAAGCCGAGTCCTATATTCGTTATGAGCTTCGTCGAGTACCAGTTTAGCAGTGTTCATTTCTCGCTGCAATCTTCTTATTATACTCATGATTCTATCTAAATGTCAAAGGCAGGCATTTGGACACCGAGTACTTTTGCTTATCTGACAATATCCAGGTCTTTCCTCTCGATGTGACCACGCCTCGTGATTCCTACGCCTGGAATTACAGAGAGCTGGCGACTCTCCTCACTCTAAGTGAAAGTTTAGCTGAGGGTGCATTTGAGCCACTGACCATAGGATCAATGCGCAAGAATCTGATCACCCAGCTTTCCTGACACCTCAGCTTTAAGCTGTCCACCCATTTACTGCTGGATGGACAAGTACAGGGCATCTAGAAAGGGGCGCAAGGATTCAGCGGAACTGGAGACCTGCAGCACAATAGTTTTATGCTCCAACCACTATGCCAATAACCTCTTCATACAAACAATTAGGCGTTCCGTTCATCAAAGATTTTGATCCAATATAGCAAAGCCTACTGTTCAGTTTGTAGGGAGGATATTCCATTAAATCTGTAAGTTGCCAAATTTCGAAGGGCAAGAACTGCACAAACCAAAAATCTTATGCGAATACCTAACCGATTTCTAGGTATGTGAAATTGGTTGCTGCCACCATGATTTACGCTTGGAAAAATTAATACCATATGGCTTCAAAATATTCCCCACAGGACCTCAGAAACACCGTTCTAGACAACTTGATATCTTTTTCAAATCGAGGTAATACCAAAAGAGTGATTGCAACGGTTTAATACAAACAAAATTATGCATTCTCCCACAGGTTATCTCAGCTAACAATATGGCAACGCTTTAATTCACTTGAAACTAAACGGAAGAATCACTTACGATATCAACTAAATTATGAAAAATCCTGGCGGTGAAAAAACTGTACAAAAATTGAAGCAATGAGTTCATTTAAAGATGGGAAGATATTGCCTCCAGTTGGCGATATTTGGATTCGATGTTCCATTCCCAGATGGGAACGGCTACCAAAACGGGCACCTAAGGAAGAGAAATTGTGATTCAATCGTCAATGAATGAAATCAAAGTGGTAGTGACAAAAAATAAATTTCATTTCAAGGCATTTCATATTCAATAAAATTAGTTGCAATGAATCAACGTAGACTAGACGTTTAGAGTCTTAAAAGGGATTATGATATCATCAAAATCGCTCTTATTTCCCATTCTTTTCAGTTTATTCTAAAGTTACTTAGAACATCCCCACAAATGAAAGAGGGCAATTCAAAACTGAAAAAATACCAACTGGGCTCTGTGCGAGGAAAAATTTTCATGAACCAAAAGAATGGATACTTGAGTGACACATTAGATACGAGCGTTGTATCGCACCTTGCTAATGGGTGAATGCCTGAAGCCTTTCATCGCTGAGCTGTAACTACCCGGGGAAACAAGACGCGCGTTTGCTTCACGGGGATTAGAATTGCTTCACGTGCTAAGTCACTAAAGGCACACATCTAAAAACCGATTGCTGACACAAGCCCAGGCTGCGGCCAAGGGCCCCACATAACGCAACACCTACTCAACAGCCCACGCAAAGTCATGAACCGAAAACCACTAAAGCTTTGGTGCCGTCCGCTGGAAACTGTACGCTTCCGCAGGTTACCAATTGTGCCGTCACAACAACTCCAGCTTAATATCTAGTACACATTAATTGCCAGGTGGACAGACAGAGGACACCCAGAAGCACGCTCGAAAGGAGGGGGGGGGGGGGGTGGGTGACGTAGGGAGACGTGGGGTGATGCAGGGTGACGTAGCGACGCACAGCGTTGGAGACGTGCTCGCTCGCTCTGTCCCAACTGATCTACTGACATTACCAAAGCAAATTTGTTTCACTGATGTGGAAGTTGAACGAAAGCCGTATGAATAAAACATTACCATCCGATGTAACACTGGCACAAGTTCTCATGAGACGTGGCTTGTTCGACGAGGAGATCCACTTGTCGATTGACATCAATAAATTCATCATTATTGAAATCACAGCCTATAAAATAGACAAGAAATGACAGATTAATACCAATTTCTAACAAGGGAGAACAGCAAATTACTTTTTTGGCAATCAGAGCATAAAACATGGAATGCTTGTTCGTAAGACCGCCTATGAAATGCTGAAGTGTATTATAAGGGGTATTCATACACTGATTGGGTTAAATATTCATTTCGTCAGTCCCTAGCTTTATTAAGATTAACATAGAAATTTTCTTAACATGCTAAGGAAGATATCTTTTCTTTAAGCAAGACGGGCATTGAAAACAGCAATATATTGTTCAAGCTTTCATCCTGTTAAAAAATTAGTATAATAATAATTATTATTGTAAAAATGTTCACTCCTTTCTTGTAGCTTTTTCTGCATTTATCGTCGGTTGTCGTTAAAGTGGCCGATTGTAAACTGCCTATTTAGAGATGCTTGCAGTTGTATATTAGTAAATATTTCGAAAAACTTAAATACTAAATTGACGACTATAATCATTCGCACAATTTATTACATATTCTGCATGCACAACAAACCCTGGACTAATCCAGACCTTCTATCCTACCAACAGTTTTCCTCCATCCTTTAGTTCCTCTTATTAAAATCATTTACATTACTCCGGTTCTATCTTCGTTATTTATTTACTCATTACTTTTTTCTTTTTTCACTAGAAATACCTGTAATTAGGTCAGCCGAATACAAATTACCTATTATTAAAGAGATTTGTATTTGTATGTTTAGTTTAAATATCAAAATAAAGTTTTCAAAAAAATTGTTGCTATAAACATTATTAGTACGTGCTATTCCAGATGCTAAGAATATATCGGCAAGAATGATTATAGTGCTAACGCATTCTTGCATCGGTCGGTGTCTTAAAAAAGATCCAAAGGAATTAAACCTTCCACAAATAGCACGGCGTAATGGAACAAGCGAAGCATATTTGGTGTTGGAATTGTTTCTAGTAGCGATTAGCATTCGAGAAGCCTTTAATTCAACGGTCTTTACTCATGTGATCAGAGACTTCACGATCCATCACATATCGTTATAGCTGGGGTCCTGTCTTGACCTGACAATTACTTCACCGCGAAGAGATTGAGACGAGAAGATGCAGGATTTGGGAAGCCCAAGAGTGGCACGACGACATATGATTGAAACTAATTGCAAAAACATGATATCGTAAATGAGACAATCTTTCAATATCAATCCACAATGAATGATTTGACTAATCGTATCACTGAGAAATATCTCGTTAGACATGCCTTGGATTTATCTGCTTATGATTCGAAAAACAACCATCAACGGGTGAAACTCAAAGCTTTAGCGTGAATTGAATATCATCAACGAGTTTCACGATGACGTAATATTCCTGATTAAAGCTTTCTACTTAATCCTCTGTCCGTTGAAATTTCGCACGATTCGCTCGACTGGGTTCATAAACAGAGTCATCCTCCATCTCTACAGGCTTTTATCAATGAACTGGACACTTCAACTCCTTTCGCACAACTTGATCTTTTGGTTTCGTCAAATCTCACGTAGAAATTACGCGTCCATTATCTTGCATTACATCCCTCTCAAAACTTTCGTTTCCTCTCCAAAGCCCGTGGGTTTGTCTCATCTTCTCACCTACTAACTATATATGAATCCCAAATTCGTCTTATCTTATAGTACTGCTCCCACGTCTAGGGTGGTGATCTAAAATCCACGCCCTGTCTTCTCGACAAAATCCAGTCCAAAGCCATTCGTCTCATAAACAATCTCAATCATAAAAGTCTCTCCAACCTCTATATCATCGTCGCTTAGTTGGAGATACTTCCATCTTTTACAGATACTTTCACGAGCATTGCTCTCAGCAGATCAGGGATACTATTCCGGTTCTTATGTTGGTTGTCTGGACCACCAAAGCTCACCCAACTCACACCATTTCCGAATTCAATCCTAATGTGACGTCATTTCAAGATTTCTATGATTGATTAAGCATCAGGTAGACTTCTGTATACTACGAAGCTCTTTGCTTATCGAACAGCACCCAGGTCCTTCCTCTCGATTTCACCAAATCTCGTCATTAATACGCCTGGGAATACAGAAAGCTAGTGACATCGAAACATTCCATAATTGTTTATGTTCCTGTCCTGATGAAAATTCGGCATTTTCATAATTGTTACAATCATTATGCGGTAGAAAATTGAAAGATCTTGTCTCAAACCAAAAAATACTACTAGTGCCACAGCTTTTGTCAACATCAATGATTAATACATGTCCTCGCTTTCGTATTCACCAATCACATGCGTGTCCTCAGACTATCTCGCGTACTTTAAAATACCGCTGGGACTTTTCACAGCGTAAAAGACCTCACACTCGACTGACATTGCTCGCTTGGAATATGATGACTTCTTTTCAGAAAATCTGGATCGAGGGTGCAGTTGATCTAGGGGCTGGCCTAATTCTCATCTCTATTTTCAGATTCACAAATCCTCTTCAACACAAACTATCCAGCCTCGAATCTTAGCAACGGAGGTCAATTATTATCGTGCCTGATAATAAACTTAAGTCTTATGTCATATGTTTGCCTAACTGCTATTTATCTTAACCAATCTTTGAGGTAGCTTGTGTACAAAACGGCACTCTCACCCCCGGAAATAAGAGAGCTAAAGGTGGGCTTAGATCTGGGGCAAAAATGAATACCTCCAGCTTTAAAACCAAAATATAATGAGATCGTTCAGTTATGAGCTTTGCAAATGCGATAGAGGCAATTAGCAGTAGGAAAATATGTAAGATGCCACAGAGAAGGCACAAGCCGCTTATCACTCAAGCTGCACTAAAATCTCAAGCCTAAATGAAAAGATGGCTTGTTCTTCGATAAGAAATACCTATGTCGGCGTGAATCCTCAGTTCAAACCACTGCCAAAGCGATAAAAATGGAAATGCCAAATCTGACAAGGCTCACTGCCATTCACGTCACTCTCGCTAGGACCTGTGCATTACTGGTCCCACGAGATGTAGAGCCAAAATCCCATGTTCCCAAAACCACCCCGGGTTATTCGAAGAAATCTTAAAATGCACTAGAAAACTGCGAAGCATTCTCGATTCCGACGTTGGCAGAAAGAAGAGACAGGCACTTAGTTTTATTCTAGGGCAGTGAATGAAATAATAGCCCCCAGTTGCCTTCCTTCTCGATTGTGTTGTCATTGTGAACCATGCAACATTTGAACACACAACCTTGGGTTACGAATACGCACGCTTAGCCATTACAATAAGCCATCAATTATAAAAATACATAAATATGATTGAAGAAGTACGGCTCTTTTGATTGGTTTGATTTGATTTGTGCGACTCAGTTTGAACTGAAGTATAAGGATCACTCACGAAAGCAACGCATTCGTTAACATAGATCAGTGTCCGCATAGCAAGGCGTGCGTGTGTGTGCGTGCGTGTGTGTGTGTGTGTGTGTGTGTGTGTGTGTGTGTGTGTGTGTGTGTGTGTGTGTGTGTGTGTGTGTGTGTGTGTGGGTGTGTGTGCGTGTGTGTGTGGGTGGTGTGGTGTGTCTGTATTCTTGTGTGCTAATTAGTATTTAGTGTGTGCTTTATGAGAGCAACGGATCGGACTTTCCCAAAACGGTTCAACATTTTAAACGTAGACTTCCAAATTTGGGTTCCCCAGAGTGAGGTGAACTTTAAAAGTGGATGGAAATCAATTCTGAGTGGTGGAGATACGGCCGCATCGCATCCTACTGCACTTCTCTCCAGTTGCGATAGAAGTATAGGAAGTGCTTGATACTAGTTGAAAGACATGCGATAAAGAAGGTGCAAAGATATTAATCAAGTAACAAATTACGCTGTAAACCGACATTAAATATTATGGAAGTCAGCAGTGGTTGAGCGTAAGGCGGATACCAGCTGACACCATGCTGGCTCAAATCCTGTTGGAACTTTGCGGATAAAAGATGTACGAAAAACGTCAGTACATGACATGAATGTCTTTAACACACTGAGACCATGCATGGTACAGTACTTGCCTGTCAATTTATCCTTTACCCGTTTGACGATTTGAAGAGCCTTCTTGTTAAGAGCTTCTGGCTTCGTGTTGTCATCATCATCTGAAGTGATCAAAATACAGTTTCAATGCCAAATCTCCATCGGCCGCGATAATTACTATCATGATTGTTGGATAATCCCAGGAGAGTGACTTCATCAGCGCGCACTATCGAGAGTGCACATTTAGGTGTCTACATGGACCACCTGATTATCATAACATGATTTACTGTTCCTTTTCATTTTCCCTAAGCACTTTACCGACCCGGATGCATAGTCTGGAAATCTCCTACTAGGTCTTAAGAGATAGGAAATGTGGAATAGATCAGGGGATAATCTGGATGAAATACAACTGTACATAACAAAGCCATAAAACAGTGATCGACGGAGCAGCGGTTGTCGAAAACAGGAGCTGAAAAGAGGCTCAACTTGAAAGGAGACTTGAAGATACGTCAAAACGATATCAGGCATACAGAAGAATGGTCATTTGATACAATAACGCAACAGACACGGAATTTTGATGTCATGAAGCTGTTCAAAATAAATCGATTGTCAATGAAGTTCAGTTCTTATACGAATAATATCTAGCATTGATCGGGTTTCAGACATAATTGTACGTTTAGATGGAAATCTCAAAAACTGAGCAATAGATCAATGTTTGCATTCGACGTTGATATCAATAACATGAGGTGAATGATTCAAAGTTCCAGTCGCAAGACGCCAGCAACCTGAGACCATCAAATGTGGCAGAGACTAATATTCCCAAATTTATCAGGCTTATATCATTTTGGCATAACATCAAAATGATAAGCTTTGAACGAAGTCTGTCATAAAAATCAAACAAAAAGTCGAAAGAGATCTTCTACCTTACATTTCAATTAGTCCTGTTAAATCCTTCTAAGCTGATGCAAGAATCGCAGATGAATCCAAACGCATTGTGTATCATGAACAAATGTTTCAAACAGAAGTGTCACAAATACATCAGCTAAATCTATCGAGCGATAGGCCTCTATAGGGAATCTATCGGCGGGCGAAACGAAAAGGTCACCCACTGTCCTTAATGACTGAAACATCTATGTTGGAACATGTCATGTACTTGGCTGGCTTATGAAGTCTGTGGTAGTCTTGGTACAGACTTCAAAGTATTTCTATCAGTTGGATGGAAAGGGAAAGCTGAAAGCCAGTGGTAATAATAAGCTTCGTCTAAGGTTTCCCCAACGCCTACTGGCATCGGATGACTCAATAAATGAATGACGATTTCATTGAGTTGGATTGTAAAGTTTCACCTATGGGGCGTGAGCAGGCATTCGCCTTTAAGCTGACATTATATGGGCCAAACATGTGCTTTTCCTTTATTCATTTTAAGTGGGCTGGGAAGGTTTCTAGCTATTCAAAGCAAATTCAAGCCCACTATGAATGCCGTATCCAAGCACGGAATCCTTAATTTAGTGTCCCTTCCGAAAGACGGGAAGTGAGTTGTGCAGTCAGACCTACAAGAGGTCCCCCATCTCCAGTTGGCACACACCCAACCAAGCTCAACGCAAGTCCCTTTATGAATATTGTACTAGCCTCTTAGTCACTCACACCAATCCAGCAAAAGCATGCAGTGGCAGAACGTTCAGTTTTGGAGAAAAGGTTCCTTATCGATGGGGAGGTTTCTGGGAAAAAAATGTGTTGGGACACCCTTTTTCATCAAATAACTTCACTGTGCTTCTTTCTGAAAATGGCCATGCAGACAGCAACATTCCAACTGATTCATTTAAGATCGTAATTAAAAATGAATGATATCATTGTGGCATCTCATAACTACCTGTGACACGTGGCTGTTCTGCACTAACTTCTTTCTGCTGCTTTCTTGGTCGGTCTCTGCTCATCTCAAAACTTTCCAATATATCTAAAAAAAAGTCGATTCTCGTGTAAACAGCACTGTTACTGTCTCAAGGGGGTGGTCGCAGTCTCGAGGGGACGAGCAGAGGTACAGCAATATCGCAGGGAGGGGCTCTCGAGATCAACTCTTTTGCTCACTTACAAGCTTGCGAATTTCAGCGTTTTCAGCCATGCCATTACAACATGTTTCGCTTAAAGACGAGTTTTACTTGATCTGGTAGAATCATTTACACACAAGCAACGAAATATCAGCTTGAGATTGAATCTGGTACTGATTGGTTATCAAAAAACCCCGCACAGTTTTAACTTTTCAGTGGCCAAATGTATGACAGTAATTCATTCGCAAGCCTTCGGTTGATGTCAAAGAGGGCGCGTACTTGAGTAATTTCCACGAGCAAATCGCTGAGAAATCCGTCACAATACGGATTCGGAAACATGTTCTCTCCTGTTAACCATAAAAATCAACCATGAGAAGCATTAAATGTCGATTAATTTCTGTGTGCAATACTTGATTATGGGTAGCATTGACCGTCACTGCGGGGGACATACCACTTGGAGATAAAATCAAGACAAGGTATATGCTAAACAGCATGAAATGCAGCATGCGCATAAAACGCTGGCATAAATCAAACAAATGATTTAGATCAAGCGAAAACTACGTTAACGGAAAACAGGAAGGTGCACACTGGTACACTTGCAGTGCTGAACATCAAAACTGTTTAAAACGCTGGATAAACAAAATGTTGGCAAGTTCAAAGGGTACTTTTCAGATCAGTGGCTAATCAGCTTTCATCAAACAAAGTCAAATCTTATTTTAAAGTCAATCTTCACCTACAAATGCTGAGTTGGACTTAGTTAGGGTGAAAACGATAAGGCAAAAAACAACAAAGAGTACCCAATCGCCATATATGGAAACTTTTTTTCCTTTAAGGTAAAGTTTAATCGGAGCTACGGTACATTTATGGCCCCATACGCAGCAGGAAATGACAAGCATTCAGTTGCCACTGCACATGGAAGAATGCGACTTAATGGACAAAACTAAAGAATGAAAAGCTCTGACACAAGTTTACTTGCAAGGTTATAATCTTCCCGAAGTGAACTTCCTTAAACAGATCTCGATTTCGCCTGGTAATAATTATTCTAATGACCGGTGTTAAATAAAGCTCAACTGGGTTGTAATTTCCCCCCTCCTGTGTCTACTAGATCTTCTGTTAGAATGTCTGATTGCAGAATAGCGCCAGGGGGTTTCTTGCTGAATGAGAAAAGGTAGAAACTCCCCCACTGGCCCTTCAGGAAGACTTTTGAGCGAACGGGCATACTTTCAAGACAAGGGTGAGCAAATGAAAAGTACAGTTTAGTCCTATACTCGATATGAGGCCAAGACAGCACCTTCCTGATAGGTACCACCGTTAACTAGAGCAATGTGAGGCAGGGTGGGTTGGTGCATGGATGGCCACCCTTTACCCCAGCTTCACGCTAGGTGACGATTCACTACTGGATGGACAGATAGCGAGTATCTAGAGAAGGGATTTAAAATCTTTGATATTGCACTTAATTTTGATAAAATTTTATTCTAATAAAAGTTGTGAGCGGAGGGCCACTTGAAAGTCACCTCCAGCTGAAGGTCAAACCTCCTTCGCGGGATTAAAATAACATGCACGAGCAACAACCGACCCGAGAACCCTCAGCAAAGCAAACATGCGATGTAAACACTATGCCAACTATTCAACGGTTGCGTATACGTTTCATTGAATTCTTCTCAAGGAAATTGGCGCTAAAGAATACCTATGTATGGAGGGTGGACAAAGTCTTGGAATCAGCTATTTAGGTAGTGAAATATATGTTAAAAAGTGGATTGCATACCGTTCGTTTCATTTTGAGAAGAGTATGATTCTGATCTGCCTTTTGACCTCTTTCCTTTCGGTGCTGAAACAATAATGAAAAAACGTCAAGCATGGGGAAAGAAACATGAAAAACTGCACTTCCAGCCCGGGAACTGTATACACGTACTCCAACCATCATGTCAACTGCCCCACCAAGGCCGTTCTTCAAATACACGAAATTGATACACTACATATAAGAACGTCTGTGTTTTATGACGCAGTGTCAAGGAGAATTCAAGAAAACTAGCCGATAGTTGCCAGGTCATAGCAGCCACGTAGGTTGAGCTGCAGATCGAGTAAAAGAATGGTTGCTTAGTAGGTTCAGAGATTTAATGAACATTGGTTCTATTTCATCTCAAACTAAACTTCCACATGAAATGAGAAGGGCTCCCGCCCTATATAATTCTAAAGAATAAGCACCACGAGGTGTGGTCACATCGAGAGGAAAGATAAGGAAGCTGCTCGATAAGCATGGCTTCTCAGTGTCCCAAAATACCTTAAAATATTATGTAAGTGTGTACAAAAAATAACATCCGGAAATTTCAACACTGAAGACTCTTACCCAAAATTGAGGTTTGTCGAATAAAGATATGTGCTATTTTTCCAGTGAGTCATGTTGGGGAAAGGCCACTATGAAAGGCCATGGCGGCCTAAATAAAGCCCCAAAAAGGAAGAAAATGAAAGGACAAGAGGAGAGGGGGATCAGGTCAAGCCTTGTCTTACTATAAAATAACTCAGAAATTAAATGCCATGTGTAAATGATGTCGAGGCTATGAATTTCTAATAACGGTAAGCAATCTACGAAAGATCAAATTTATGCAACACGATGCAGAGCGCAGCTGCGGTTCAGAAATTAAGTGCCATGTGTAAATGATGTCGAGGCTATGAATTTCTAATAACGGTAAGCAATCTACATCAAATTTATGCAACACGATGCAGAGCGCAGCTGCGGTTCAGAAATTAAGTGCCATGTGTAAATGATGTCGAGGCTATGGGTTTCTACATATCTTGAAAACGAGCTCATGCCTTGTCAATTATATATCTAAACTACTTTTTAACGCACTAGATTATTTTCAAAAAAGAATCCCTCCATGAAAAACCACAGCACCACAATAAAAATTAGACTTGAGTGTTTTACAGTTGAGAGGCTTGGAGGGCGCACCCTATTTCACCTTAAGTCTATTTCTGTATCAAAACGTCACTACCAGACTAGCCAATAAATGCGAACATGTCGTCTCTCCAACAATCATAAGGTCTTAACTCAAGGAATACGTTTAAGGTATGGAATTTAAGCATTAAGCTTTCGTAGAATCAATAACATTAGAAAATTGAAAATATCTTGAGTTGAAATTGAATGGGTTGTTTCCCACCAAGCAGGCATGAATTGCAATCCGTTTGCACTCAGTGAGATTGTCATGCTTCACGATGCTGAACACCCAGCAAAGCCCAAGGTGACTCCCTAGCTAATCTTGCGAAATACTATCTTAGGGAGAACCATGGAAGAACTAAAAATAGAGTCACTTAAATACCAAAAGGATATCAGCTATAGGGATGTCAATTCCATTTAAGAGTCTCCTAAATCCAGATTTCCCGATATTCAGGCTTGTTGACACTACGTGCTTCGTAGTTTAAGAAGAAAAGCTTACGGCGTTAAACGACACGAGACAAATTTATCTTTTTCTTCGACCTGATAAAGGAGAGATTAAGCAACAAGAGGGGGAAGAAAGACAGGTGTAAGTGGAAATTTTGAAGGAAAGCAGAGGGACGAAAGCAGTTCGATTTGGCGCTAAATTTCTACAAGTAGTCGATCGTATATCTAAGGAAAGTGCTAAGCTGAGCAGTTTTCTAATTGTGATCTGGATTTCATGAAAAACACACGTAGGATTATGAAACTCAAGACAGTTATCACTCGAGGTAAAATACACTGACATACTGATCGTAGGGTCAAAAATAAGATTTCTAAGTACGCTGCAGCATCAAATTACATTTAAGTGCAATTTGCTTCACGACGCTGCTTTGCACTGTACTGCACATGACATAAAAATTCAAAATACTACACTATAATACATTACATTAAAAATCGTAATAGTACACTATAATAGACTAGATTATAATTCACAATACTACACTATACTACACTACAATGAAAAAATTCCATTGCAGTACTATACAAGTACGTGCTCAGATAAGTTCAAAACTGGAGTACCTAGCAAAGGCGGAAGGCGAAAAAATTGACTATGTTTATGCTGCAATATGAAGAAAGTGTATCAAATTAAGCGCCATAAGTCAATCTGCTTAATAGTTCGAGTATCATTCTGGCAAGTGAGTGTAGTCATATAGCATATGCAATTGCACTGTCTGTGAAGTGGCGGAGTATCTAGGCCTAGGCCTAAGTGATGCAGAATATGACCACTATACTAGCTTCTAGTAACTAAATCATAGAACAGAAGATTACAACTGATGATAGTACACTACAGTGCACTAAATTTAACTAGACCTCACTGGACTACACAGTACTAAACTATAGTACACTACATTTGTAGGTAGTACACTACAGTACACTGTACAAAACTAGAACACATTAAAATGTACTACCCTACCATATAAGCTAGGCACAGGGAACTAAAATGGTTGTGTGCAATATGTGTACAGCATATTAATCCAGAAGTTCATTCAGTCACATTAAGGATCGGCACCAGTTACCGAGGAGCCTCCGGAAGTGACGTACTGCTGAAAGCTGGACCCGAGTCTAGATAAATAAGGTTTGGTTCGAAGATTTATCTGTCCAAGGAAACACCCGACGTATGAAGCTGATGGAAAAAATACGACTAGAACTGCATCGAGCAGCTACATAACGACTTCACCGAAGGCAAATTCAGGAAACAAGAAATGATGAATGGCCAGTACCCTTAAAAATACAATGTCCCAAACCCATACGAATAAATGCGCTATCATGTGCGAGAACGAGATATGACAGAAGGTGAACAATTCATGTAACATAAATACGTTTACTTACTATCCATGAGACGCCAGTTCAGCAATGGATCATAAACGAACGCTTCTAGCACGGCCATAACGCTGTCCTTGTTTTCACGCAGTACTTGCATGACACTTTCGCAAGTCAGGCGATAATTGCCGTCGATTCCAGTTACTTCCATTGCATTCGTAAGCATTCTCGTTAGTCTGAAGGGGATCTTTTCCGGGAATTTCTCACGAGTCATGGCAACCTAAGATCAGAAGAATTCGAAGAGACTGACGTCACAGAAAATCTTCAATCAGGAGCGTCAAGTCGAATATTCGATCCGGGCGTTCGGGAGCACCTCGTAAGACCAATACGATCCTAAGCCACGGCATTGTAAAGTTGGGTGGGAAGTCCTTTCCTCGTCACACTTTACTCCTAGCTTTAGGCCAGGCACCCATTCACGGCTGGGTGGAAACATAAAAGGAAGCCGAGCAAAGAAACGAGTGTGTCTTGAACCCAGAAACTTAGGCACTGGGAACATGTGGCCTAACTACTACATCAACTGCTGATAACCCCATAAATCAACCACTAGAATAAAAAGCAAACAATTTTGGGTTGTTGATTTAATGACTTCTTCCTAGCATCTGAAGATAGATTTTTCGGCACTGAGAAGCTTTTGGTTCGTCCTGCTGGGTCCGGATCCTTCCTCTCAATGGGGCCACAACTCGTGATTCCTACGCCTGGAGTTACTCAGAGGTAGTGACTCTCCTCATTCTAAGTGAAGTTTTAGTTGAGATTGGAGTCGAGCCACTGAGCATAGGATCAATGCGCAAGAATCTCGCTAGCGATTATCAATAATCAAGATTAATTCCAGAAGGGCAGAACTGCTAGATTTTTTGGTTCATTGAAACATTTCTTGAATATTAGGTCGGGTATCACCAGTTCCCAATGCCATCCAGAAATAAAGTTGACGCCCATTTATGAACGTTTCAATGATGTTTACTCTGAAGAGATTGAAATAAACGGTAAAGTTCAATGAAAGATTACATGGCATTTTGAAGAAGAGTTTGAATAGGGATATTTTGAATAGGGATATTTTGAATAGGGATATTTTGAATAGGAAGATTTTGAATAGGAAGATATTGAATAGGAACATTTTGAATAGGACCAGCGTGTCCTCTGCGTGTCGCAAAAGGCGACTAAAATTGGTAACAGGAAAGGCATCCGAGCATAATAAACTAACACCACACTATTACTAATATGTCGGCTTGATGCTTGAATGTTCATACCAGCACTCCTACTGCTTGGGAAAAGGCTTTAGAAGCCAAGCAAAACGGTCAAGTTCAATGAAAAATTCCACAGGAAACTGATTAAGAGTTACCTCAAAACAGTCTCCAAAATCAATGTGCAATATTTTCCCAGACATTCGATCCAACATGAGATTCGATGGATGCCTATTGAATATCAAAGGAACATCGAAGAGAATTAAACGGCAAAGAAAACAAGAGATGAGGGCGATTGAATCATAAATCAATTAAGCCTGCCTTACCAAATCAATGGAGCAGAATAGTTCAAGAAATGGTAGAACTTCACTAACCTATCACCCAGGCCAAGAATATATCCAACCATGGACATAACAGCAAGAGATCTGGTGTAATTGGTTCGACGATCAAACCAAACCTGCCGACGAACATTCAACAATTCAAACTTGCTTCAAGGAAGTCTTATCGCCTTGAAAATATTTACACGAAGTCACTCTGACAATTCACATTGTTCGATTCACATGCAACGATTCAATTTCTCGAGAAATGTGCCTTTGGCATTAGTTAACAGAAACCATGCCATAAAAATCAGTTAACAGAAACTGTGCCCTAAGATAATGAATGCAGTCTTAAATTTTCCAAGAAATATTCGAGCCAATGGTTCATTATGGCTCGCTTATGAAACTAGCACGAAGTGAAATATTGCATAATATATAGTGGTTGGTTCATTGCACTAAGATCAGCTCTCCGAAAATGTTGACAAAACCATAGCTGAAGAGTCGACACGAATCTCTAAAAGAGGCCATGGCAAAATGTTGACATTTAGAAAGCATTTAATGGAATGCCAGATTTCATTACATTCTCAAGAGACGTTTCTCCACCGGAGACAAAAACTATTAGATAGTTACTCAACGTTTTGATACTGAAAAAGGTAAGGCATGGTACTTAAAGATATTGGAAGCAACTTCGGACAAGGTTACCTCTGAGCTAGGGCTCTTAAGCCATAGAACTTTCGCTAGATCGTCTCCATTAGTGTGTCCAAGGGCGTGTTCAAAAACCTCCACTTTTTGCATCAGAGTTAGGTGATCATAACCAGGTGCCATCTGGAAATGGTTTTGGAATTAAGCATTGATTTAAATGGGATTTTTCAATACGAGATGCACCGGGTGCTGTTAAATAACAGTTCCCTTGCATTAACCATTTATCAAATGAAATATCTTTTCTACTTCAAAGAAATCCATCATCGGTTTCTCTAGATCTTGACTTTAGATTCGAGGATCCAACAACTTAAAATCGACAAGATGCTTTAATGTGTTTAGCAGCTTAGGGTTTGTTGCAGTACAAAGTCACATTTTGTTATTCGTTGGACAAAACCTTAAGCAACTCTCCTGTCTACCTAACTTTGAAAAGTCACTTGTAGCAATGTTCGCTGTGACATTGACCATTGTAACAATCGCAGTACAAAATCAGAGTTTTACATATAGATTGTCCAAATACATATAGACAGTCAACTCTGTCTAATTCGACCTCTCTTGGGAACCGTAAAAATGTTCGAATTGCAAAAAATTCGCAATGCAGAGATTCGAATTGTAGAGGCTTTTTGTTAGGAGATTCTCAAAGGGACATGAAAATTTTGTTCGAATTGGCAAAAGCATGAATTACACGAGATGGAATCAGACAGAGTTGACTGTATAATATGTTTCACCAAAACTTGGAAAATGAGAACCATCAATGCGACTAGTGTTAAGTTTAGTAGCAAAACGAGACCTCAAGGGAGAGGAATCCGAAGAAATGATTCTCAAAGCTTACAAACAACCTTAAAAAGGTAAAGGCGATCGATGACTTATGAAGCTACACTGGAAGGAAATACAGGTTTACAAGAATAGTCAGCTAAGGGTTGGACACTGCACTGTCAACACATGGTAGCCATCAATATGGTTGTCACCTCACTGTTCTTTCACCGATTTAGGAGACTTTGCTGTAAGAAATCGTCTTAACTACCTTATTATATAATTAATCTTCTCCCGCTAATGTCTAAATAATACGATTTCTCAATCACTTTAAGCAAATACAAGCTATTCTTTATCAAAACTTTAACGGGTTTAGCAGGAATGACGATATAAAAATGGATAAGGAAAAGCGGCAAATGAATTCTACAAAATGAAAGCCTTACAATTTTCTTCTCAAAAAAGGAGAAGCATACTAGTGAAAAACAGGCAGCCGGATAGGAATACCACGTAAAAGCTTCTAGCAGGCATGGATATATCATGAGGTTCTAGGATCCGCGCCTTAATTCAAGCAGTTGAGATGGTTTGAAAGAGAGGGACGAATGCTGATTCAAGGCAAATTGAAATTTCGAAAAGTTTATTAATGCAATGAACATCAAGGGCCTTTTTAAATCCTTTCTGGGAAAATACGAAATAAAATTCCTAGACGAACTTATCGAAAATTTTTGTTTATGTTTGCATGCAACAAAAAACATCAAACCAAGATTTAGCTGAAACGCTGTATCAGAGATTTCACGGCGAAAATTTATGCTTGCATATTGCATGCTACCACTACAACTGACAAACCTACTTAGCTGTCGCTACAATGCTTTGAAAAAAACATTCTTTTTATGCCGTCTTCACGAGGAAGATGTGTTTTCAATTAGTTGTGCTCCCAGAAATAATTTCGGGGTGTCTTTTTTCGAATTTCCGTTCTCATTCAAAGATTTACCGGTGTCGGGTATACAGGGAAATTCGTGTTGGTATCAAATTGTCAAGGAATATAAAACCGACATTGTTAATTCAGGAAATTGCCTCAGGACTCATGTGATGTTACACAGGACAACCACCCATCTAACTTAACAGAGAACTAAATCACCGAGATTAAGTTTGATC